>JAAIXJ010000065.1:0-21781 GCA_013403705.1 Heliconius hermathena
TGTGGTTTCATTTAATGTGGTGCTGACACTTCCACCCTGTATAAAATTGGAAGTAGCGGGAATTGAAGCTGCACCTCTTGGTTTGAAACGGACGCGGGCTAAAGTCCCACCACGTTGCAACTTTTTTATCTACGTTTTCTATAATCATGGAATAACACTCCAAATATGTAAAAAAAACATAATATTTGCATTCCAGGAATTATAGAGAATTTAATTTTAAATATTAGTTCTTAAAATTCTATTTTAAATTCTCTCATTTTCAAATTAAATGATCAAAAATGTAATGTAATTTCAATTTGATACAACGCGTTGGGAGAGCAGAAGCAGAAACTCACATAAAGGATTTCAAAGAGATATGTGGCGATAGCATCATAATCTTAGATAAATAAATTAGTAATACTCACTAATGGCGGGAATCTCGCGAGATCACGTTGATTTGTTTCTGGATGAGGTAAATTAAGTGCTTCCAGATCAAATTTCAAGGAATGGCCGATTAAAATGCTTCCATTCAATAAATATGCCACTTGGGTTCTGACTGAATTAAAATCATAACCATTTTCCAAATCTCTCTTTCTAATCCCGCTTACAAAGTCCCTGTAATCCGTGACTACGGCAGTCGGTTTTACAAATTTGTCCAAAACGACGTTTCCATGTTCATTAACAATAGAGACGCGCGCTAGCAAACTTCTGTTACCGCTACCGACCATTTCACAATCTATAGCGTATTTCGACATTTTGCAGGGAAAAATTCACTTTACAATAGAAAGAAACTTAACTTAGAACTTATAAAAGTTTTATCTCACGGTATTGGAAGTAAAATAGTCACAAAACTGGGGTGCCTCTTATTTATATAAATGCCTTATCTTTTTATTGTCAATTGTAGTCGTAATAAATTCGGTAGAGTCCCTTCCATAGACAAAGCTAAGAAACATCTAGAACGATTTAAATACAAAAAGATTCATGAGTTCATTATCTAATCATTTTAATCAATCGTATAATGAAAATTAAAACAACATGTGGTATTGATTGAATCATAATTATAATATAAACTACACTGCATTTATGAGTTTAAAATTATTATTTTGCGAAAACGCAACAACATTTTTTTTGTATTTTTAGTTTATATTACTGATATCATAGAAGAACCCAGCTGAACTACTTAAAAATTCATATTACATATTTAATTTTTTAAACTTTTTTAAATATTTTTTTATAAACTTAACATATTTTGGCAGTTCTCCTAAAATTGTTATTTTTAACCAAAAATTGTCTTTTTTAAAACCAGCGTGTAAAGCCGTAATTTTTCTGTGAGATGTAAGCTTGGACATTAAAATGCACGTTTATTGAAGTGGCATCTATGAACAACCCCTATTTATTTTATAAATGGATTTTTTAAAAAATGTGGTAAATCGGACAATGACGATTAGTGTAGAATAATGATAAGCAACTGGAGAAAAATGATGCTGTGCTACCAACAATGATTCTCTACAACAGAATTGAAATTAAATACTTACTTATTTAGCTTCACGCTGTAATACTAGTGGCAAAATCAGAGAGAACGGAACCCCAAACGCTACGGTCTCTATATACCTCTTTCACCTCATCCACTATCATCAACTTTTCATACATACCATCTGGGGCGTCCTCGTGCTTTTTACGTGATTTTTCTCCTTCATTATCTTTGATGTATTTTCGAAGGTCTATCTGTATTACCGCTCACTTTTTCTTCATTAATCTTTTTTACTATTCCTTCATCATCAATTAATTTGCACGTTCTATTATATTCTCACCGTGAAAAGTATGATTGACTTATTCCTAGCGGATCAGTATATTTAAGATGCTATCTTGGGAACAAACCAATATGTATCGTTAATCGTTGTATCGTTAATCGTTGCTATAATAAGGAGTCCGTTTCATTTTGAGGTACGAGACGTCCAAATTTGGAATCGAATTATCGCATAAGTAGCTGGAAGTTTTAAGCTGCATCGATCAAAGAGGAATAAGTACTTCCAAAATATTAGATATCTTTGAAACAGAAATATGTGGTAAATGCACGATAAATGTGATGATAAAGTGAAAGAGTGTTTTTTGATTAGAGAAAAAAAGCTCGTTAGGATCATAAGGCCTCAGATAAATCTTTTTAAAAAAGAAAAAGGATATGCTACAAAGGCACCAAACGAAAGTGCTGATAAAGATGAAGCGTGAAAGTTCTAAGAAAGAAAGAAATAAAATCTTAACGAGCAATTTTAGTAATTCCTAAGGTTGTTTATTAATTTGCCACACATTTTACAGCAGTGAGCAGGTCGCAGGAGGTCCTAAACCAAGAATTTTTTTTAGATGTTTGACAGGAGTATAAGATATTTTGCGAGACTACCTCGGTACAATACTTTAATTGCTCCCCTTGTTGTAAAGTCTGTTTATAGAGATCACTCAGCCTATGCGCAAGGAGGAAAAGGCACCGCTCACGTATTGAATATGGTTGCGCCATTTCAACTTGGCAGCATAAAGTGACACAAAGTGATATGCGAGGGAAAATTTCCTTCCCAAGGAAAGTCCTTTCTTAAAGAAGGACCAGAGCCTGTTCTTGCATTTGGAAGAAATTAAGAAATTTGAACTTGAAAATGAAAAGACACAGGCGTATTGCTGCCGGTAACAGAATTAGCGGTGCCTTAGATGCAATGGTGAGACCGTGAAATAACAGAATAGTTGCACGTTCGAGTACACTGTGCAATGCTGATGACCGACACTGATATACGGCAGCGAAATGTAGGTGTTGCAGAAGAAGAATGAAGGAAACGTAAGATACGTAACATTAAATCCCTCGTAACTAGTTGTGTAAAATATCCTAAATTGTATGGGTTGCCGAAAATACACAATAAGACTAAACTGACTGTATCTTCAATAGTTAGCCAAATCGGTATGCCGAGGTATAAACTGGCTCAACATGCCAAGGACTCTTACCATTTTGTTTGTGGGCCGAAAGATCTTAAGTTAGCTAACAAAGAAAACATACTCACATACTTCAATAATGAATCTTACCCACATTTTTCTACCTTGGCAAGTCTTTATTTCAAAGAGCTTTGATAGATGAAGAATGCCTTTCATCAGAACAAGATGTCTGCTCCCCTCCAGCGTTATCAGAAAACCCTCAGTAGAAAGACATCCGGGACTTCTACCATATGAAAAACAACTTTTGAAACAGATAGAAATGCAACATTTTGAGAGCATTTTAAGAGAAAAACTTCCATTAAAACTATATTTAAGTCTAACAAGAAAGTAAATCCAATTCTTAAGACTAGTGAAACGTAATTTTCCTCTGCAGTGTGTATACCTATAAAAACTAGATAGGAACTGAGATTTAACATACATTGTTCAAAAAAAGGGAAGCATCGGTATTGGGGGAATCTCCGATGTCAAGAATTGCTCGGAAGAAAAGATATATACAGGAGGAAGGTCACGAAAAAACATAAGAAACCCCGCATGGCATTTATAAACAGATTGACGAGTGGTAACAGTTGATAAAGTAAAATATACAGAGAGTAGGGCTATTGGCGCTCCGTTCTCTCTGACTACCCCGCTAGGGATAAAGTGAGATGTAAAAAATAAAGAATAATGCAAAAAATAAAAACAACTAAAGAATATTAATAGAATATTAATAGAAAACTAAAGAATATTAAAAGAAAGTAGCTTATTTTTGTACTGTTATATATACTAAAGACGGTAATATTATCTATAACGTTTCCATTACACTGAAACTAAATGCCATGGAAGTGATATAGCAAGAACATTCAAAAGAATAGAATCCGAGAAAATTTCACGAAAAATATTTTGGTACTACGTAATTTTTTTGTCATAGCTGGTTTAAGCATTAAAAATTAATCACACGACCCATCAGTGAATACTAGTACTATTAGAAATATGTCTAAGAGTCAGGACTACAGCCTGAAATCAGACCCATTCGTCTACTCTAAAAGCTAATAATCATTGTCTCAGCTACTTTTCTTCCAGTGTCATTGCCATCTTTTACTATTTTACTGGCAATGACGTCGCAGCCAATGACGTTTTTACATAAAATGCGTTGGAATTTTATGAAAAACTCATTCAATGTACATGAAATTTGCTGGTTACAGATTTGTTCAAAATATCAATATAAGTATATGTTAACGATTGCTGAAACATTTTTAATCTGTAATTAGTAAATAAAGATATCAATGACGATTCATGTGCTAAAATTAGGAGAATCCAATTTCAGACTTATTTATAAATTGTTAAAGCATCTGTGGTGGCAGTTGCACCGTCGGAAATTTAAGCTCTGCATGGTAACATTATTATAAGCCAAAATAAACACTACGTTAGATAACGTATTTTCGTGGCAATATTTAAAACAAAAGCTCGCTCGATCAATGACCCCATTTTTATAAAATTTTTTTGCGATCGATTTTTGTGTAGCTACACCTAAATTATAAGCATGTTTTATCATTAAAACTTTTAAGTATGTACTTATTTCATTAAAAATAGCAAATAAAATTAATATAGTTTAATTACGAATATTTTTGAAAAGAAATTAGCTAAGAACACACCAAATCTCCACGTAAAATATTAAATTTTTTGAAGGTTTTTTCTTAAAATATATTTTTGTATATACTAAATCATGAAACTTGTCTAGACGACTTGTTTATTATTTAGTTAAGTATTTAATATGATATTCATCTTCTTAAGATTATTTACTATTAATGAGTAAACACAAGGGAATTGAAATTTGTGCCTTTTGGAGAACTGCCAATATCAGGCATTACATAACAAATACTCATGTACTCATAGTGAGTAGGGGTACTCATTTTCTAAATTCTAAATTTACTGACATGTAAAAGTTCTGTTTTTAAATGTGTATGCACTGTTCAGTATTCATTATACTGAATAAATACGTTATGAATACCGAATTAATTTAAATAAAATTTTATTTATGAAAATATTGTATTGGATCTATAGATTAGACGCAAAATTTTTACTCAGTGAAATCCCTAATTGTATACTCTATTAATGAAATTACAAATATCACGACTGACGTGAATTGGGTTACATGACATTGACAATCGTCATTCACTAACAAGTGTCAAGTCATCAAGGGACATTGTATTCAAAATAATAACTTTGATCTTTAAATTACTTAAATCCGACTCGGCTTTAAATAAACTTTAGATAAAAAGATATTCACCATTAGGTTAATTAAAACTACAGCATAATATTGTTATTAATAAAACAAAATTTATACATGTTTACTTTGAATTTATAACAATATCTCAATATGTCCATTGGTACCATTTATGAAAAAGCATACAAGGGAGATTTTAATCAAGTCAAAGTAAAAATAGACTCTGAAAAGCCTTTGATAACAGCGCCTGATACCGTGAGTAAGAAATAGAGTATTAAAATTAATTTAAACGATAACATCTCGAAAAAATGGTTAAGTTCCTTCATTCAATGTTCATTTTTGTGTCGCAGAACAATCGTCTGCTGGTACATTGGGCAGCTTTAAGCGGCAACGAGAATCTTGTAGATTTTTTAATTGATGAAGGCAGTCCTATTGATCCTATAGATGACACATCTTGCACACCATTGTTGTTAGCATCCTCAGCTGGAAGATTGGAAGTTGTTCGATTGCTGTTAGGTAAAGGAGCTAATGTTAATAAAAAGAATAATCGCGGTCAAACATCCTTGCATTACGCTTGCTCAAAAGGACATAAAGAAGTAAGTTTTTTAGAACTTTTACTGTTACAATTAGTTTATTTTCAATTATAGAAATTTATATAAAAGACTAGTAGTCACTAGAGCACTTTATAATCAAGATTCATATTCACAAAAAAGTAACCAAATTGTTAGAACTACATATAATGCACTTAAATACTTTAAGTTTTACACTAATTCTTAAATAATATTTTTAGATAATAAAACTATTACTGGATTCTGACGCAAACCCTTCAGATGTTGATGCTTTAGGTGCTACTCCGTTGCATAGAGCAGCTTCTCAGGGAAGAGTTGATATTGTTGAAATATTATTAAAGTGTCCAAGTATTAAATTAGATCTTTGTGACTCTACTGGATGCACAGCTTTGTGAGTTATACTCTGTGGTATTACATATATATTTAAAGCTTCATATTGTATCCAGCACACAGCAGCAAGTAGGTAGAGAGAACCTCATGTTAAGAAACTTTGTTCCTCATGTACCTGTAATTATATTAGTGTTAAATATGTTTAATAAATATGCTCCCATATAGCAGGGTAAATGATGGAATCGAGTGTTACAATATTCCTTTACAAAACTTTTCAGCTAATTTTTTTTCTGGGGTGAATGTCTTAAGAGAAATATAAATGATAAACATATATTATTTAGATGAGATCAAATGTTGTGTTGTGTTACAAATTACTGAATAGCCCTAAAGCTTATATAAATTATTGCAGAATTTAAATAAAACTCTAAAGTTGAATGAAACTCAAAAATAATATAAATTTAACAAAATGTTTAATTCTGTCTCATTTTTAAGTAATAGCAGATAAATATTGTTTATAGCAAATGTATTTTTATTTATCTTAATTTATGCTAATAATATGTAACACATATGTGATTTTACTATTTATCTAGTACAAATAGTATCTGCCGTGTTGAGATCTTACCACACAATGCCTTTTAAATTAGGTGGAAAATCCAGCATACAAGTGTCACAATAGAAGTGGAGTGTATTTAACTGTAGGTTCCCTTTGTCTACCTGCCATGTGAAATCTGCACAACTAAAATATATCACCAATAGTTCATAACATTATCTTTGCACTTCCATTCTCTCTGACAATATCTTTCAATTTGGCTTTGATATTTTTATTATTTTATTTGTTTTTTTATGTACTAAAATTACAATGTTTTATCAGTTTTTTTTTATATTGCAGACATTTATCATGTGAGGAAGATAGAGAACCAGTTTCTTGCATGCTAGTAAAGGCAGGTGCAAGTGTTAACATTAAAAACAAGGAAGGCAATACACCCATCGATCTTTGTTCTACCAAATTAAAAAATATATTAGTAGATTTGCTTAATCAAGCTAATGTATTTTAATATATTTAACTGAATAAAATTTATATTAAACTAGTTTTAAAATTTATACTAAGTTTGTTTATGTGAACTTGAAAACGAATTGTAGTTCACAAAAACTTTAATGTAATATAAATTGTATTTTCACATTCCCAGTACGAATTTCATAAAAACCTTTCTTAATGCTCCCCTACACTACCTAAGGAACTTATATGATAAATTTCAGTACGCTTCCGCGTTCCTACGTCCCCCACGTAGTTCTGTCTCAAAGTTGTCTGTCGGACAGTAATTAAATTGATTTATGTACGTGTGTTGTGTAACATAGTGCGACTCGAACCCGCGCCTCCCGGAAAGCGACCAAGTCGGTTTCCGACCAGGACCTGGTTGGAATATATATATATATATATATATATATATATATATANTCGAGGAGATGAAATATTTACTTAAATTTATATTTCCATTTCTTCGCAGAAATTCGGCAGAAAGTGGGGAACGGAGTGTCTTAACACTAGGTTCCCTCTGCCTACCCTGCTGTGTGCGGGATACAGCGTGAAGCTAATTTAATTTTTATATATATATATATATATATATATATATATATATATATATATATATATAGACACACACATATTGTATATTTGTTTATCTTTGAATGTTAAACCACAGTAACCATTTTAATATATTTCATCAAAATTTAAATTTATAAGTATATTGTTACTGTATTTTTTATAATTTGGTATTCATACTTAGCAAAATAAATATAATAGTCACCTTTAGCATTTTACCTAGATTAAAATAATATTTCACGGTACATCTTTCTAATAAATAATTAAGGAGATATCACTGATTTAAAATGAGCCGCACGGTATGACCGACTCGAACGGGCAGACGATGTTGAGGGTTTTGTAAATTTTCATACATTTTCCATCTACTATTCTGTTTTATGTGGTTATTTGCTGTTTATCATATATTTTTATTTGGCTCTCCGCTTGTTCGAGTAGTAGATTAATTAGTACTTTTTTTAATTTCTTCGTTTGTAAGTTTCGGCCCTGCGTGGCATCGGCATAATATATTTTAATATTTTAAACCCATATAAAATATATAAAATATTTTAAACCCATACTATAGATAAAGAAATTAAGCAAGATACCACAACAGTTTAGACGTATGATTTTTTTTCATTTCACGATGTTTGTCCATACCTGTATTTCGTGTGGCTCAGTTACGTAAAGATACCAATAACGTAAACACATATTACTACAAAAATCCTACTAAAGGTTAAACAACTTTGAACTTTGCCGCTAAAATCTACCACTCGATTTCAGAATGAGGTGAATGCGGCGGTTTTCCTTGATAGATTTATATCTGTGTGCGTCGTTCTTGACAAATGGCGTTTTATTTTATAACGATAATTTTATTATTTATTTTGTTTGAAAAAATAACTTTATCATTTTTGGGGTGTTTTTAAATTGTATTAGGCTTTTATAGAGTAGTTAAAACTGTGGTTTCATTTAAAGTGGTGCTGACAAAAACACTCTGTATATCGAGATTATCACAAATATGAAAAAAGTAACCTATGTCCATCCCAAGACTCTCAAGTATGAAGTATCTCTATACGGAAATTTTATCACAATCGTATCAGCGGTTTGGCCTTGATTGCGTCACAGACAGACAGAGTTACTTTCCAATTGAATGGTAGAACTCAACGCTGCGCTTAGTCTCTTCCCCAGAGCAAAGACATCAAATATTATATATTGCATTTCCTCTAGTCAGAATGGAACCCACAAGCGTCGCGTTTACTGTCACACTTTGTACTCCCTGAACCACGGCATGGATTTTGTTAGTTGTAGTTCATTGAAAATATTGAAATGAACAAACTCAATTTTTTTTCTCATTCAGTCTTAGATCAAGATTTTTTGATAACTTTTTTTGTAAGTAACCTAAATGCAATAACTTAAGCAACGGCTTATTTCATTCTAGCTATTTTAGACGTACGTGATACGCATATAAATAAAGCTACTGAACGACTGCGTCTTATTTTACTACGAATTACGAAATATTGTCAATAATATTGTCTGTGTTATTGCCTATTAGTATGATATATAAAACTTTATAACCTGTATTTTGTGATCTGTGGTCAATTACTGACATAAGCTGTTTGAAAATTCAAATTGTTGTTCGTTACGTTCATAATAAATAATAAGTGGATCTACGTAATTTGTGTTGTAGAATTTTAATATACAGATCTTATATTATAGCTTTTTCTTAATTGCAATATGCAAGATGAGTGTCTTCGAAGAAAGCTGGTCTTACCAATTTGATATTGATGAAATTGAGGCGGAATATTTTGGTAGTTTTGAATCTGAGCACAATACATTATGCAATACAGTTCTAAAAATGCTTAAAGATTGCTTTTTACTTGGGAATATAAATTATCAAGTAAATTTGGCGCAAACTTATAACGAAGAGCTCAAATTGCTTTCTGAAAGTAATCAAAACCTAAAGGACGAGATTGAGTGTAAGCTGAAGGAAGTAGCAAATCGACAAGCAAATTATGAAAAGTATAAACACGGTAAGAGAATAGAATTATAATGTTGAGTCTCACCGGTTTATTCCTTTCTTTTTTTCCTATTTTTTTGCTTTTTTTTATTGTATGATATCGGTAAAGGACCTAATTATGTTTTTGATTATAGATCATAAGCTTCTAACGCAAGAAATTAAAGAGACACATGAAGCATTTTTAATGGCTAAAAAATATTACAAAAAAATTCTAAAAGTATATTATTGTATAGAAAAAAGATGTAATGACACACAAGTTATATTTGTTCAATTCTTTACTGAAAACAAAAAGGATAATGAAAATTATTCTGTAAGGTTATTGCGACATACTAACAAGGGTCAATATGAGTGTAAGTATATGTTTATGTAAAATTTTTATTTAGCTAAACTAAGTACTATGCTTTATTTTGCCTGGAAAGGAATATCTTCAGCTTAAAGTGTAAACTTGCATATCTTTTTATTGTCATTATGAACTCATATATTTTCATGCCTGTTATTTCATTCATCATGATGTATTTCATATAGTAGGGAATTAAAATTGATTTTCGAAATTGCTTAATACAGTGTTACACTCTAAGCCGATGATATAATTTATACCTTTAACCATTGTCAGGTGCTGTCCCTCATTAAATTTCTTTATGTATGTGGAAAAGAAAATATTTTTTTTGTTTTGTTAATACAATGACCAGTCAGTCACTCTGAACTTAACTGTAGATTGCTGCACAAATTTGATTTAAAGATTTTTTTAAATTAGTTTTTTCCTCACTATGTGCTAAATTTTGGAAAATAACTTCAGGGAGGCCACAACTGATAGATAGCCCATACTGTGTTTTCAACTATAGTTTTGGTTTCTGTTGCATGTATAAAATTTATTTCTATTATTTTAGTACAAAATATACATCCAAAATTAAAACAGTTTAAAGAACTTCAAAAGACATTATTACAAACCAATGATGTACCTGGTGCACTGTGCTATGTGAGACAAGCTTTCCTAGAACTAAGGAAGAATAAAGAATAGGGATGTAACATTGAAATTATATTAAGAATAACTAAAATAAACATTTATTAATACAATTACAATATAACAATCAATAAACGTAAGTTATATAAATTGTAAAATAGCATTTTGGAAACATTTTTTTGTAAATATATATATTTTTTAAAATTACAAAAAATTGTTTTGTCACTTCAAACTCTTATCAAAATAAATAATTAAATAATATTTTTTATGTTTATTCTATATTACTCCATAGTAATAACTTGTAATTATTCCTCCTATTATATACTAACTTAATTTTATTTAATTAAAAAAAGCCTACGATATGTAATTAGTAGTAATAAAAAAATCAAGTTAATATTAAACAAAAAATACAAATCATCTTAACTAACAAAAAAATATTCATTTACTAATTTAAAAACAACAAAATTAAAGTTCATTCTTACAATTGTAACTGATACAACAACGATCAAGTTCAGTAGCATGTAAGCATTAATATTGTTACAAGGTTTGGTAACATTTCAGGTAAATGAAGAATTGTACTATGTAATACTGGTAATACTGCTATATATCAAGGATGCTCTGGATATTACATAACAGATATAAAAAGAAATAGATAATTCTTTATTTCAACCACATCTTTACATATATTAAAATTGTAACTGATGGCTGTCTGTATATGGAAGACGAATGTAATAGAACCCAAATAAATAGTACTTCTTATATTATAAAGCATAATATATATATTTTCATCAAACATTCAGCTGACATTGATAAATAATGCTTTGTTAAATTTTTCTTCTCATTTGTTTTAACATTTTGCTCTTTAATTTTATTTTAGATTAACTTACACCACCAAAACTGTTGATATTTAAAATGATTTGAGTAATTATATTCGAATAATTCTGTTGATTGCACATCGTTAAGTGTTCAATAACAGATAAAGCCTAGTTCAAAACATGAACGAACAGATAAAGCGTAGTTAGTAGCTAAACTTGACTGAACACCAAAATGTAGTCAAATCTTAGTAAGTCATTCAGTGTCAGTGCTCACTGGCTCACCAGTTACCGACTAAACAGGTTCGAACCTGTCGAATTGTATGAGTACATCAGTTATTTCGTTTCAGATTCTATTTTTAAATTTGTTTTCGAATAATACCCAAATTTTATTAACCACACAAATTTCCTCATGTTCTTTTTCTTAAATAGCCGGAATATTGGTTAAATATAATTTATTGCATTATTCATCAAAACACTGCTGACTTCTATATTGTACTCGAGTAAAGTACGAACGATTTTTGCCACAGTAGCGACTGTTTTGGCTATTAAATTACGCGATACTAAAATTTAACATATTAGCATAATGGGAAAAGGGCTTTAGTATTGTGGACGTGCTCGCGAGGTAGCGGTCCGGTGTGAGCGGAGGTGTCCCTATCTTTATAAGTTTCACGCTGTATCTCGCACACAGCAGGGTTGGCAGAGGGAACCTAGCGTTAAGACACTTCCCTTTCCCTTGGTATTTGAAATACGTATTCTGTACAAGTAACCTCGTGTACCTCAGAAAATTCATAAAGTTCTCATGAGGGTCTATACTCTATGTAATATACATTCTGTTTCAAATAATGTTAGCACCTTGTCAGGTTTAGTACAATAGAACCTATACAAATTAAAATCTAGGGCATGCTTCAATAAATGGCTCAAATTACATAATTTAAATTAACAAATAAAAATCATATAATAATAAAATCATAACAGCTTCACGCTGTAACCCGCACACAGCAGAGTAGGCAGAGGGAATCTCATGTTAAGACACTCCGTCCCCCACTTTCTGCCGAATTCTGCGGCATTGCGTGTTGAGTGGCAGAACTCAACGCCGAGCTTAACCTCGACACCAGAGCGAAGAAATGGAAATATAAATTTAAGTAAATATTTCATCTCCTCGAGTGGGGATCGAACCCACAACCAGTCGGTTTTACAGTCACACTTCGTGCCGCTGCGCCACGACTGGCCTCATTAATGTAATGTAATAATTAAATAGTAATAAAAATATATTCTGAGTTGTATTATTTGTATACTCAATTTTAACTACAGTAAAATAAAAAAAATATATGCTATTTAAAAATATAACTAAATAACATTAATACTTTAATAGTAAGTAGCTGTTTTATAATAATTATATCATTTGCAACAGAAGTGATTCCCAACTAATGGCTATAGTAACAACATCTTAGAGTTTCGCGATTATTATATATTATATTTTAAATGAAATTCTTTCACCGGATTAACCGTATATCGTATATGTAGTACCTACTTTAGGGTTTACAAAAATAAATAAAAATCAGCTTCACGGTGTATCCCGCATATAGTTAGGCAGAGGGAACCTAGTTTTAAGACATCTCGTTTTCCAGTTTCCGCCGATTTTTTTTCGAGGCATTGCGTGTCGAGTGCCGGAACTCAACGCCTCTGTGCGAAGAAATGAAAATATTAATAAATAATAATTCATTCCCCCGAATGGAAATCGAATCCACAGCCGTCGCGTTATAGTCACACCCTTGTGCCCCTGCGCCACGACGGCCTCAAAAATAATAATGCTAAATATATACGCAATTGTTCCGGTTAAAGAGTTTCATTTATAATGGCTTTAATTTTAAAATACGATATATTTGTCGCAATTTAATTAGACATTCAATTAACAGAGTAGCTTCTTTACTAAAGGCTAATCTAAACGATACTCAACTATAGGATCTAACGCAACTTTTAAAGACCTAGCTAGTTGATAAATATCTAAGACATTCATACAAAATTTTGTTCATAATAATAAATATAATTTTATTTCAACTTTAACAATATAAGGCAATAATAAAGATATAACACCAATCCATGTTCTTAAAGGATTAAACAAAAATATAATACTAATACATAAACAGATTTACATCAAGAGCCACAAGAGAACGTCACTTTGGCCACACGTCATTTTTGTCACTTTGTTAAATATCTGAAGATAATTATGAATTTTATAGTAATACTCTCCAACTGCAGTTATTTGATAGACAATTACAAAATTCAAATTTATGCGCATCAAAGGGAACCCAGTGTTAAGGAACGTGGTTCCCCAATTCATTTTTAAAATTTTTAAAGTGTTATTCCACACTTAGAAAAGACTTTTTCTAAATAAGTAAAAATACTTCATTCTCATAAGTGGAATCGAATCCACAACTGTGGCGTTTACAACGTCGGCATGTTAATTAATAAATTTAATTTATTAAGCAAGTAGTTTAATTGAACGGTTTATTAAGATAATTGGCTGCGTCGTCGTATATTAAAATAATCATATAAAAACGAATCTATAACGTAGTTTTAAATAATGTGATACTTCGTTTTTAAATTGTGAAAAAAATAAAATAAATCAGCTTCACACTGTATCCCGCACACAGCAGGGTAGGCAGAGGGAACCTAATGTTTAAAGACACTCCGGTTTTAAATTGTGCTAGCTGATAAATGCATAAAATTTTGTATATTTATAATTTGTTCTATTGTATATAAATAATTTATATAAAATATATAATAATTTATATAATATTATCTTTAACTTGTGTAAAATATAAAATATTTGCGTGTTTATATTATATTTTCTTATGTAGATATGTAAACTAGGATGCTTTAAGCTTTCCGTTGGCATCACCGTTGCTCGTTCTAGAAATTTCTTTAGAATAGTTCGATGATACTGATATCTCTTGTTTTTGTGGTGTCACGAACGGTTTTGACTTCGCAGGTAATAATAATGTACCCAGTGCAATGAAATGCAAAGAGTAATATAATTTTCTGAAACACAAACAAAAGATTCATATTTACTATAGGTAAATATTAAAAAAAATATTAGCAATTTGAGTAAATCTTTTTTTTATATAGCATGTATTTAACATAATATTATAAGATTTTAAATGTTTGATTGAGTAAATAAAAGTGTAGTCAATAAAGTATCAGGTGTATCGTATAATAAACTCGACAAACATTTATTATATTTCTAATTATAAATTTATTATATTCTATATTTTATTATATTTCTATATAATTAGTATTTGAGACCTGTCGTGGCGCAGGGGCACAATCGTGCGACAGGTTCGATTCCTAATAGGGAAATTGAAATATTTAATATTTTAATATTTTTTTTTGCTCTGATAACGAGGCAAAGCGCGGCGTTGAATTGCGCCTCCAGACATTGACATAATGTAACATTCGTCCTCTTAAAGTTATTGTTATATTACAGCCAATAGCATTATATACAAAATGTCTATATAAAAAGATGTCTTCATACATTGTAGCCTATGTGTTATTCTCAAGTGTAAGCTATGTTACTGTAAAGTTTCAAATATTTTCGTTCAGTAATTTTTGGGTAAAAGTAGAACAAACATCGGTCTTTTCAAATTTTCACATTTATAATATTAGTATGTAAGCTTAGATTAGTAAATAAACTGGATAGGCTAAGGTCTCTAGTGTGAAGGCACTCCGTTCAACCCAACATCATGTTTCGTCTTATTAAAGCAGGGAAATTGACGCTTCATTTCCGAACCCGCCTAATTCGCCGCCTATTCCTAAGTTACTTACTATATTTTAAAAATTTTATAAATGTGAAAGTTTGTGAGGTATGTTTGTTTCACTTTCACGTAAAAACTATTGAACAGAATTTGATGAAACAAAAAATTCCATCTAGGTAATTATAGCAACATCTATATACATCAGAATAACACAGGTTACAACTTATGTATTTTTTTGTATAATTTGGCCACAATATAACAGATAAATTTATGCGGGCGAAGCCGTGATTATGTTTCTAGTTAATTATATAATTCCACATACCCGTAGAACACGAGGCTGGGGGACAGGTTCAACAGCACGAAGGGCACAGTGGCGTAGGTCATGGCCACTCGCGTGGTCACGAACGTGAGCGCGTCGTACAACATCTTTTTCGGTTTGCTGTCCAAGAACATCGGACGGGCAAATGCTCGCACCTGTATGTAATAAGTGAATTATTTGGTTGTTTTTTAATCGTCGTGTTGATTGGCGAAACTCAACGCCGCACTTTTCCTTGGTACCAGGGCGAAGAAATGAAAATATTTAATATTATATTTTCTCTAGTGGAAATCGAATCCACAATCTATCGATCAACACGTCAACGATCAACTATACGTACGCTTATTATGCCTTAGCGCCACGAAGTGTCCAATCACTTAGTAATATGTTTTTCTTAAAAAAAAAAGTTTATTAGTAGATATCATGTGAATATTAAATGTTTATAAGTAGAAGAGTACCTTTTTAAGCAAAACACGTTTGATAATATTTTCTCTTTGACCTAGTTGCATTATGCATCATATAGTTGCAGGTGAAGCTAATAAAAGTGTAATAAAAAGATTTTCAGTTGATGGCGCACTGGGCAATGAATTATTGAATATTTTCATTTGGTCGCTCCGGTAACAAGGCAAAGCGCGGCGTTAAATTACGCCACTCAATACGCATTGCCTCCAGATTTCGACGAAAAATGGAGTGTCTTAACACTTACGAGATTACCTCTGCCTACCTGCTGTTAGCTAATACAAACAAAAGTGGCACCTTCTTAGCAGCAACGGTGAAGAGTCCGCCGGCGAAGAAGGTGAGGTAGTACCCGGGGTGGAAGCCGTGCCACAGCGCCGACAGCGCGTACACGCGCGCCGTGCGCCGCGCCGCGCCGCGCTCGTACGCCACCGCGCGCAGCCACGCGTTCGTGTTGCGGTTCCAGCTCGACACCGCCGCGCGGAAGTTCTGCGCCAGCTGCACACATACACGTCGTCTACTTGAGTCAGAGTGATCGGAGCCCCAAACGCTAAGGTGTCTGCTTACCCCTTTCGCCTCGTCCACTGTCATCAACCTCTTCATACATGCCCTCCGGAGGGTCCTCATACTTTTTACGTGACCTTCCTCCAGTATCTTTGATACTGTGTTTTCAAAGGTCAATCGAGGTAGGGGGAGCTCACTTTTCATAAATCTTATTTGCTATCCTTCCATCACTCATTCGTTCGACATGCCCAAATCAATGATATATTTATTTACTATTTTAATTTCCTCACTCTGGTACCAAGGCAAAGCGCGGCGTTTAATTCCTCCACTCAACAAGCAATGCCTCCAAAATCCAGTGGAAAATGGTGATGGAGTCCCTTAACAATAGATTGCCTACCCTATTATCTATGGGATACAACGTGAGTTGAAAAAAAAAGATAAATATTTAAAAAACATTTCCACCACTCACCTCAAACCCAAAAACATCCACATTCGACATTTTATCCCATTTTGGGGCGCCATTGTTGTCGTAACCGTTGAAGCCCATTCCGGAGTTATTGCATATTGCTTCGGATAGCAACCACGCGTGGTAATACTTGCACCTCACGACGAGAGTGGACAGGTACGCGTACCACAGTAGATATACCGCCGACCACGACCGAGAAACTTCTGACGTAGGGTCTTGCAAGTCTATGTATAATCATAAAAAATACAGTTTAGACTTTTTCTTTAACTTTACTGCTGTATCCTGCAAAAAGAAGGGTACTAGGTCTTTAGAATTAAGACATTTCATTCTTCACTTTCCGTCAAAAATCGGAAATCGAACTCACGGCCGTCGCGTCTACGGCCTTATGGGAGAGGTTTTAAATTTAAAAATGTGTAACAAAATTTTATTTCCTACTTCCAATCAAAGAGCATATTTTTAATGGTTGATTTAAATAAAAATAAAATGAATAATAACCGCTATTTAAATTAATATTAAATTGATATTTAATGGAGTGTAAAGGCCAACGACCTATAAGGTTCATTTATTTGTTTGTTTATAAACAATGCAGTTTCCGTCTAGAAAGTAAAAGGCGTTTGACTTCAGTTAAATTAAAATAATTCAACGCTCTGTTACGGCCGCAAGCCTAGGCTTGAGTATCGTGGGGGGCGCCCTTGCCGCCGATGACGTCCTATCATACAGCCACGTAGTGTTCATGATTGGATGTATTAATCTGTTGGCAAATGCAGCATAATAAAAATATTATAGGTGGTATGGCGAGTGGGCCGCTAGTAACCCATATAAAAGTATAGACTATTGGTTTTATGTATAAAATGATATAATATAATATGTATTAATTAATTATTTATCATTAATCTACATACAAATATATACATTGTAAAAATGTAAGTAATCAGAAATAATTAACCTGTCTGTCAATGTTAATTTACATATTGTTATAAGAGTTAAGACTTAATTATTTTATTTTTTCAATTGTTTTTAAAAAACTATTTGTATTTGTTACCAACTTTTATAATCTTTTTTTTTTAATATATAATGGATTAGTATGTTAGTGAATAAATTAATTTTTAACAAAAAGAAAAACCGACTTCAAACAACAAATTAAAAAGTAAAAAATAATTTAATATAATGTAACACGTACTTTGATTTTGTTTAACAAAAATAGTTTTAAAAAGATTTTATAATTTTGAAGTCGTTGCCAAGTAAAACAAACAGGCTCAGTAATTCGATATTGTAGTAAGGTTGTTGTAGCATTTTAGAGTTTATTTTAGCTTTGAAAATTAGAACATCCTCTTTTTTGAAGTTGGTTGAAAAGAAATGCAACGATAAGGAATCACACCAATTTTAACAATGTTTTTCCTTGCAACTATTACAGATATATTATATTTTACGAAAAAATATATTTTTTACCAAAAAAAAACAAACTTGTTCAATTTCAACCGGATGCCATAGTCAGAACCTAGCCAAGTTTTCACCAAACTATCCTTGAACTGTATCCTTTCAAATAAAAAAATCATCGGAATCAGTTGGCGTGATATTGAATTATTTGTCTATTTGTCGCGCACATACCTAATGCAAATTTAACACTTATGTGATTTTCTCCAAGACACCATTGTCAGAAATGGACCAAAAGAAAAAGGAAAAGACGGGAAACACTTGCTTTCAAATAAAAAAAAATAAAAGTTCTGAGGTACCAAACATATAAAGAAAAACCAGTCGAATGGATAACCTCCTTTTCTTACAGAAGTCGGTTAAAAAAGGATAATATTATTTAGTATAAGCTGATCTGATGACGGAACCTCATCAGATCAGCTTTAGCCAGTTCCTATGGCCACATTTCCACAGAACACGACCCTACCGAGTTTGGACTCGATGCATCTTGACAATATTTTGATGCTTGATGGTCTGATGATGGAACTGTGAGGTAGCCATAGAACCTCAGTAAAAAAATCCAAGTCTCAATAATCACTGAACTTCACATATTCCGGAGTTTGATACTCCTCCTCAGTCAGTTCAGTTCTTTATACAGATAGTCCTTAGGTTTACAGATAACTATATTCTAACGAATCTTTCTGTTTTTATATATATCAAAATTGTCCTGTAGATTATTGAACTTTATCAATATATGACATTTACAAAAGTACCCATAACAAAATAAAATAATTTTAATGCGTTTTATCTTTTTTTTTAAGTATTTTAGTATTATATAAAATCGTATTTTCAGTGTGCAGCAATAATTATATTTAACGATATAAACGTATGTGAAAGTATTTAATTGACGATCAATTCAAATGGGGATGCCAGGATTTTGAAAGTGGAGTAACAAAATAGGTTATCCTGTTGCTCAATATTTAATTTTATTAAATTTTAATTGATAAACAGTTAATTTAATTTGAACGTGATATATTTTTATGTTTTTCTCCCCGTAGAACAAGAAACCCTAGTCACAAAAAATCTTTTAGTAATACTGTACTTTTTCGATTATCACCGCATACGTTTATATCGTAGCAAACTGCAGAATAACCGCGTTAACTTTGACAAATAAAATAATTTATATATAAAAAAAATTGAGAACCAGTTCCATTCTTTATTTTTTTTTTTGGATTTTTGTTATCATTTTACAAACAAATCTTAGTAATGTATGATATCTTTATAAAGTATATTGACTAGATAATTCTAGTATAAAGGATAACATGAGTCATGACCAATCATATAAATTGTATAATAGTATCACATTCTATAAGTATTAAAATATCATCGAGCTATCTGTTTCTTCGATGAATACACGGTGAAGTATTTTTTTAAAAACAAAAAGCAATGACGGAATGTTATTTCATGTATATTTTATGCTTTATTAAAATCTATATCAATATTATAAAACATAATATATTATAGACATAGGTGGAGACCTCGGTTGACCTTCGAAAACACAGTATCGAAGATACTGGAGCAAGGTCACGTAAAAAGCATGAGGACCCCCAGGAGGGCATGTATGAAGAGGTTGATGACAGTGGACGAGGCGAAAGAGGTATGTAGAGACCGTAGCGTTTAGCGCTCCGTTCTCTCTTACTACCCCGCTAGGGCGTGAAGTTATAGTATAGTATATTATAGTAGTATAAAACATAAAGACTTTGATTGAACGCACTAATCATAGTAAATACGAGTACGTCGAATTTAAAAAAAGTATTACGAAAAACCGAACAAGCGCGAGTCGGGCTCGCCCACCAACGAGGGATCCGTAAACAATTGGAGGTCTTGAGATTTTTCTAATTTAGATTTAGCTTAGCCAGAGCACTTTCATTTGAACTAGCGGCTTTAGTACTAAATTTTGCCCCACTTTTGAGGCTATTGTTTTTAGACTTTAACCACAAATGTTGTTGTGGGGAGTGTTCTCTCAAGGAGCCCCGTAGTACTTGCTTGCTTATAAATTATACAATCATCTGTTGTCAAATGCAGCATAATAAAATAATTAAAGCATAATAAAAAAATATTTTTTCTTAAATACACTGAAATAAATATTAGTATAGATCAAGCGGGCGAAGCCGCGCAGGGGCCACTAGTACTAAATATTCGCGTTTAATCCAGTTAAAAAGTTTCAATTAAAATAAAATGAAATTCTTATTCTTACCTTCTAATAAGGTCAATGGGTAACGTTCTGCAAGCGATAAGTACAACACAGCCGCAGCTACTGAGCCAGCCACTTTGTATAAAACTGCCCATCTAGGGGACGGCTCTTTTTCTGCTGATTTTTTGTATTCTTCCTAAACAAATTAAATTATAGTAAATTAATAATTGATGTTTAAAATTTAATGTTTCTACGATGCTTGTTACATTAAAGGGGTCAAAAGAGGAAAAAAAATGGAAAGAAAGTTTTTTTTTATATTTTCTTTTGTACACAAAACTTTGTAAAAAATACTGATACTTGTATTTTTTTTGTTTCTATGTAAAACATTATTAACTTTCAGACCAATTTAAAGACATTCCGTATCGAGTGACGGAAGATGAAAAAATGAAAATCATTCATTTTCTGAGTGGGAATCAAACCCATAGCCATCTTTTTATTATTTTATTAAATTTATATATAAATGAGTACATGTGACGACTGATTATTTTTTTCATTTACACATATAACAAACAAAGTAGAACACAGTAACTACTAATAAAAAAAATTTAAAAAATGTACATCCGCTTACTTTGTTTACTCGATCGCCTTCAATAAAACTGATATAATCTGAATAGAATACAACTGGTCCACACATCAATGTTTGGAAGGCCAAAGTGTATGCAAAATATTCGAGCGGCGACGGTATTTTTTCAACGTTCAACCTCTTATCTTGAGACTCTACAGAGTTCGAGTTTATTTCCTTTTTCGTTATATTATCTTGTATCGTATAGGCTAATGATGTAACCCTTTGCGTTATCACCATTAACGGTCCTGCAAAAAAATTTAATGTTTATCAAATGAAATGTGTGAATCTATACTTATAATAAATCTGTAGAAAAGTCGTTTCTGTACATTGAAAATATTTAAAAAAAAAATTGCCAGGGTATTAAAGGATAATTAACAGAATCATAAATAAATCAAAATAGCTTTTAGTGTTTATTTCATTGTAATCGCTTCACTCTACCAAAAGATATAAGTATTTAAGTTTTCAAGAAGTTTATATTTGAGATAGTAAAAAATCGATACAAGAACGCTATCTATTGACTAATAGTAGGTACTAACGAATCTTGATAACGCAAAAAACGTTCTGTGGAGTTAAACACTAATTACGACGGGAGGAATATTAATCATTTTAATACTAAAGAATATTAATCATTTTAA
>JAAIXJ010000065.1:22019-65610 GCA_013403705.1 Heliconius hermathena
TCACACTTTGTGCCACTGCGCCACGATTGGTGCCACGGAAAACGAAGCAAAAAATCTATCTTCTAAATCATCACAATCAAATAACGATGAAATATGAGGGTTTGTGCTTCGTTTTTTCTCGCATTTTCTATCATAACTGTAGGATACTTCCCGTTGATATACAATTTCGAAATTTGTTAAGAAGTTTAAACTTACGGCACGTATAAAGGAAAATTCCAAAATTATTTTTCAAAAATTGACAACTTATTGTATTTGTGTCACAGAAAAAAAACCATTAGGGTACAATTTTTAATCTGTATTTAATTTGATACAAAATGACGACTTTAATAAGTTATTCTCCATTCATGAAACTGGTACGAAACTCTTAAACTACCGAAAATGTTGATTATTTTATAGATGATATAAAAACGCCTAAAAGTGTGCTTTCTATGTATATTCTGTATACCAATTATATATTTAACTAATAATATATGTTACTAATTTAAAAACTGTACAGGAGCTAGATAAGTTATTTTACAAATAATATCGTGAGTACTTATCCAAATCAATTAATTAATAGGCTGTTTGTAATATCTATATTTCTTAAATGAATAATCATGTAATTCAAGCGGGCAAAGCCGCGAGCAGGCCGCTAGTAATAAATATAATATATATTCACGCTGTATCCCGTGTAGCTTGTAGCAAGGTAGGCAGAGGGAGCCTAGTGTTAAGACACTCCGCCCCCAACTTTCCGCCGAATTCTGGAGGCATTGTATTGAGTGGCGGAACTCAACGCCGCGCCTTGCCTCAACACGAGAGCGAAGATATGAAAATATTAAATATTTCATTTCTTCGGACGAGCCCAGAGGGCAGAACCCACAACCAGTCGCGTTTACAGTCGCACACTTGTGCCATGTTTAGGCCAGACGTGACACAAAATTGACAAATTTTAATTTTATTTGCAAAATATAATTGTATTTCACTGTGCTGAAAGGAAAAACCTGGAAAAATACAATGTAAACTGAATTACAGCTTACAAAACAAAACAAATAATAGCCGTTCACGTCTAATAATTAGCGATTGCGTCATTAAAATGAAATGAATTACGAATAGACTATTACAATACGGCGTAGGTGGTGAGTACAATAGTAATAAGTACAGTACGCTCAACAAATCGTGGCCGCCTTGAACATTTTTTTCTTACATTTGATTATATTCTTTCCGAGTGAACAATGCGCAAAAGTTCAGGAAACTAAACTTCAGGGCGGCCACGACTCGTTGGTCGTACTGTACACTGCTGCTGTTAAACCTGTGACTAATAATCCAACGAAGACTGCCCATTGTAAATGTAAGATTTATTTATTTGATAAGAAAATATAAATACATTTATTAAAAAAATACATAATATATAAATGTAAATAGAAACTTTGTCTCTTTCAATTTTTAACACTAGTATAATATAAAAACAAAAAATAAAAGCTGCGGGGTAGCTCCAACGGCATCCTAAATGTGATTTCTAATAGATTACATTGTGTGTACGTAAACCATTGTTGCGCCATTTCGAGTGGGATGGATAAGCGACTTAAATACTAACATAGACATTTAAGCTTTTTATTGTTACTAACAAAATGAGTCATAATTTATGTTACTTGATATAAATGAAAATAAATAAATATAAATATATTAATTCCAGAAGTTGAATGAATTACTAATAAATTGTTTATCCATATTCAAAGAAAATTAAAAGGTAAAAAAATATTTATAATAGGAAAATATTAAATTTCGAAACCACCTAATGACGAATGAAGCCACCTAATGAAGACTGATGAAATATGTATATATAGATGTTGACTAGAATTCAACCTTTTCATATGTAAACTAAATGGCTACTTTTCAACAGGCTCAATTTGCTAAGAAATAAAAATTAACTAAATGATGCTTCATATTCTTTTATGATTACTGCTTCCATTGTGAAAAATAGTTCCTCTAATTTAAATTATTATCGAGGCCGTTATAGCGCAGTGAAACGTGAGTCTACAGGACTCACAACTTCGTTTAATGCAACGGTTATACTTTCAATTTCCATTTATTTCATTTTTATTATTTTATATTTTTTTTGGTAAAAAAAACAAATGGCGATGTTGAATCCCTTCATTGAATACGCAACTTTTTAAAATATGCTCTATGCACTCTGCCTATCCTGGTACTTGCGGGATACAGCGTGAAAGTAAAAAAAAAACTGTTAGTTAAACTATTACATTATGGATCCTAAATCTATAGTTTAAGTTATGATTATGACTATAGTTACCTGTTATATCTAAGGTATAATCTGCCGTGTGATATATTTGTCGATGCAAATGCAAGCATGATAAATATAACATAGACGCTGCTAAAATTATGCTGAAATAAAAAAAAAATCTTAAATGATTCATAGTTAAAATTAAAACACGTAATTCATAACATACTGTGTTACGCTAAGTTATACTCAATTGTACCCAAAAAGTTTAATCATTTGGATTTTAAACTATTAAACCAAATTTATTCATTAACATCCTACTGTATCCCACATGTAGGTAGGGGAAAACCAGTGTTAAGATGCTCCAGTCCCCACTTTCTGCTAAATCAATATTTTTCTTTCTATATATTTTATCAAAAGTAATGAGATCAAACACACATACACCATAGCTGACGTGGTACAGTGGCACTGCATCTGACTGTAAATGCGATAGTTGTGAGATCGATTCCCACTTGAGGGATTATTTTTTTTCCTTGTCTTGATATTATACAAGACAAAGCACGGTATTAAGTTTTGCCACCTACACGACACACAATATCTTGAAAGTTATAGCTTTAAAAAAATATATACAACAACAATACTAATGTATTAAAATACACACTTTCCTACTAAATGCTCAGGTACAGTCTTTAACAGAACATAGCTCATCATTGGTAGAACTGACAAATGCACAGCTTGCCTGAAAAAAAAAACATTCACTGTTGCTTAATTAACAATTGTATCTCTAATTGTAATTTTCATTATTAACTTAATATTTGTTTAACTATGTGATAATAAAGTAATAAATAATATTTTAAAAAAGTAACTTACAAATTTGTATATTAAAAAATATAAGCATTGATGCAGCATAGGACATGTTTTTGTATAATAATTATAAAATGGAAATAATTAATGTTTAAAAACATAGTTTTTAAAGTTTTTTTTGTTGTTGTTGAGGTGTAAATACATACATTAAAACAAGAAAAGGTTACAAGTATTTAACATATTATAATTTTATAATAAAATATGACTTGTTTATTTTATTATAAAATTTGAGGACAGGTGGCACAGGGGCACAAAATGTGACTGTAAAATTGACTGGTTATGGGTTCAATAACCACTCGAGGAGATGAAATATTTATTTAAATTTATATTTCCATATCTTCACACTTTGCAGAAAGTGGCAAACAGTATTGTTGCACTAGGTTTTCTCTACCTTCCCTGCTATATGATAAATACAGGTGAAGCAGAAAAAAAATACTCATTTGTTTATAGTAATTTATTTAAAGAATTTGGTCTTGGTTGTTAAACATAAACATGTAAACATACTTAATATATTATATTTAATCATGTTTTGTATGTAATCAAAGTAAATTTAAGGAAATAAAACCCACACTTTAAAAAGTACAAGCTACATAATTCTATAAAAAAAAGTAAATAGCTAACTTACTTGCCAAAGCAGAAATATCCCATTAGCAATCCTACAATAAGGCACAATGAATGGCGAAATTCTGGTGAAGCTAATTTTAATGGTTTTCTAAAAAGTCTGGCCACACACAATGCTGCTAGTTGTGCAATCAAAAAATTAACCTAATATATAAAAATCAAATGAAAATGTGCTCTTATATAATAAAAACATAAGTGTTTAAAGCATCTATCCAATATATGATTACAAGATTATACCAATAAGAAAAATCAAATAATTATAATTTGTTCAAAAGTATTAAAATATTTATAGTCAAAATTTATTTTAAAAAAAATCAATCATCTTAATGTTCCATAAATTTTTCCATGAAATAAATATTATCCTTAGAGCATAAAAATGCATTAGAAGTTGTTGTAGTATTTTCTTAATTAAAAATAAAAGCTAATTTAAAATATATATAAGTAATATAATATATATATTTTCTAATGCACTAAATATTAAAAATAAAATAAAGCCATATTCAAATGATTTTGCTACTTACCAAATCTATTGGAAGACCAAGTCTATTGGACAAAAACAGGAATATTTTACTTCCATCATAATAATCATAGTAAGCTGAAGACATTCTGATAAGCGTCTATTTGGATCAGTAACTTTCTCAATACGTAGTCTTATATATAAACAATGTATGTTTTGTATATGAAATTTGTCACTAAATAATATTTCTTCTAAACGACCTTAAAATACAATTTTATTATTCAACAAGTATCGCATCAGTTGACTGAATATTAACTTTGCTACAACCATTAACTATTGCGCCAATTGAGTACAATACGTCGTACACAATATCGCCGTTTTATGTATTAAACCGGTTCAATTTTCAATCTAAATCTATTAAAGAATTAGCTTGGTACATATACATAAGCTCATGACTGCTGACTGTCAAGCTAACTGTCAGTGTCAACTGACAAATGACATAAGACATGTTTAGAAACCGAACAAATAAAGTTCAGTATTTATTATTCCGTTCGTTTTATAAAACGTACATGATCCTTCTGTCATCACTAATCTTGGCTTAACGTAAGGAGCTACTTACGTTAACATAAAATATAAAGCTGCAGTACAAGTTGAAAGCGAAGCTTTCAAAGGAAACCTTGTGTTGCTGTGACTTGTTGGCTCGTGAAGAGCGATATATTTATTAAAAAAAAACTAAATTGTGTTTAAAAATTCGAAAAAATATATTAATTATACATGAATGGCCTACTCCACCTCCAACTCTACTTCTAAATTTGAAAATCTTTCAAAAATATACAGACTTCTCAGTGATGACCGTTTAATAAACGAATTTCATTTTAAATGTGTAATCATCATACTTACTTACTTAACTTCTCGCTTTATCCCTTGCGAGGTAGTCAGAGAGAACGGAGCGCCAAACGCTACGGTCTATACATAACTCTTTCGCCACTATCGTCATGCCCTTCGAGGGGCTTTACTTGACCTTCCTCCAGTATCTTTGATATTGTGTTTTCGAAGGTCAATCGCGGTCTTCACCTCTCTTACCAATCACTTTTCCATCATAAATCTTTATTGCCATTCTTTCATCACTCATTCGTTCGACGTGCCCAAACCAGCTGAGCATGTTCTTTTTCATTCTCACCGTGACATACTTGCCATTCTGTGTATCTCTTCATTGCAGATTCGATGAGCTAAGCTGACTCCGCATATCCTACGAACCAATTGCATTTCCACGGCATTCATCTTTCTTTCATTCTTTGTTTCAGTGCCGTATAACATCTTCAGTACCAACATTGCATTGTATACGGCCAAATGCGCAGCAGTGCTGACCGTCTTATCAATGCAGCTAAGTCTCCGTTAACCTTGTTACCGGCAGCAATACGGCTATCCACATCTATCTCGTATCTTCCATCTCTACTGAACTTACTTCCCAAATATCACACCACCACTCCATTTAGTTGTTCAAAAACCAGGACCTTTGTTTTATTCGAATTCAGGCTTAGATCTTTATTTACATACCCTTCTTTCAGAGACTAATGCCTACAATTCGCATTCTGAGGTTGTAATAATGAGCACTGCATCATGCGAATAGCAGGCAATTCATATTCAAGTCACCTACTTTTCTCCTATGTCACTTTGTTTCACTCCTCGGAGACAGCTATCCAAATATAAATTGCGCAACATTGTTTGTTCATGTTCAAGCTGACATGACGCAACATTGTTTAATACCCCATTGGATATCAAGCCAGAGCAGCATGCCAGCTTCTATCCGCACGCAGGCTGAGTGATCTCTGAAAAAAGAGAGATCACTCAGACTTTACAGAGATTATTACAGCAAGGGTCCGCTCACATTGTACCGGAGTAGAATCTCCCATAATTTCGCTCTTACATCTCAGTCAAACGCCTTTTCCAAGTCCATAAAAGTACAGTAAACTTTTTGGTTAACGGCTAAAAATTTTTCCGTGATCATGCGGAAAGAAAAGATTTGATCCATACACCCTCTTCCAGGTCTCTTTGGGCCTCCCACAACAGCCTCTCAGATCTCTCTTGCATTCTTTTTGCTAATATTTTCGCATAAACTTGGCTACCTAAGCTAATCAAACTGATTGCTATGGCTTGCGCAGTCTATCTGTGAACCTTTGCCTTATACAAGGGCACGATGACTATACCTCGCCAATCATCTGGGACTTCCCCTGATTTCCAGCATAAATTGCACAAAAACCAGAACAAGTCCAAGATACGTGGCCCACAATAGAGAGGACAACAACACACCTACACCTTGACAGTCCCACTCGCTCTCTAGTACGCCAGTCCAAAAAGTGACCCGACTGCCCGGTAAATAGGTCGTGTCATTGGCCTACCACTTGGTCTCATTCACACAAACGGCATCCAAATCTCTATCATCCATCACATTTAATAATTCATTCATCTTTTCTTCCATCCCTAACTCCCTGGCGGACGGAACGTTGCAGCCCGCGTAGGGGCTGGCAGGGGTTGCTGCGGCTAAACCTTCTATCTTGGATCTCCAATCTTGAATATTAAAAATCTTATTCAAAAACTTTTTTAAAAGAACAAATATAAAATTAAAATTAAATCAGCTTCACGCTGTATTCCGCACACAGCAGGGTAGGCAGAGGGAACCTGGTGTTAAGACACTCCGTTCAACACTTTCCGCCGAGTTCTGGAGGCATTGTGTGTTGAGTGGCAGGCAGACTAAACACCGCGCTTTGCCTCGACACTAAACCAAAGAAATGAAAATATAAATGTAAATAAATATTTCATTTCCTCGAGTGGTGATCGAACCCACAACCAGTCGATTTTACAGTCACACTTTGTGCCCCTGCGCCACGACTCTCTTAACTTAAATGTAAACAAGTTTAAAACATTTCATATATAAGTAATTTAAAAAAAAAAAGCAAAAAAAGCAATTATTGAATGTTTATTTAAGCAATTAAAAAATATCAAAGTTTAGATGTTTATTTTATAATTGTCTTTCATAGTAAGATGTTAAAACATTGTTGTTGCTCAATCATAGAGTAAAAATAAGATTTTAAGAATAGTTGTCATTGTGACATTAATTTCTTCTTTCGTAATCTGTTTGGGTTTCTGATTTGATATTAGAAAAAAAACATCTAGGAAATATGCATTAAAATCAAAATTATAAACATTATCGTTAATAACAATATATTGGACTATAAAAGAATCTAGAATGTGTAAGAAGCTATTTCCTATGCAAATATTTGTAATTTTTACTTGAATCTCATTTTTATAAGAGAGGAGAGGATGGTAAGTAAAATCACGTACTGCCTTAATGAACTCAAATATTATGTAGAACATAGACAGAAATTTGTAACTTTTACACATTTCAGGTTTTTATGAAACGTTTTAGAAACCTTAGTAGGAAACTTATAGTTGATCATTATGTTGCATAGTAGATTTTCTAAAATATTAACTAAAGCTGTTGGTGCATTACACAAATATTTTATGATTTGGAAGTTTCAATATTTTATCTTATCAAATGGGCCATTGTCTTAGCTGCTTCCACAACCAAACAAATACTGATATAGCAACATCACCTCCAAGACAGAAAGATGGTGAGTTGATAGAAATTAATTGAAATAAATATGTGTAATAAAAATTATATTGTGTAATTTTTTTTCAGAGATGATGGAAGTCATCTCAAATAATCAAGTACCTACAGTAATGATTTCAAATTATCCTCAAGAAGAACCACTATTACACAACAATGAGAATAATATTCACTGTTATAGAAATAATAGTCATATAACAAATACAAATGCTCTAAATACCATAAATGAGAATTGTACTGTAGATTTAGTACAAAAAGTGCATGTAAACAATGCAAAAACACCTAAAACTTTTTATCAGAAGCTGCCTTCTATTCCAAGAAGCATGTCATCAATTGGTTCTAGTGAATCCCGTGTTTCTGAATCAAAAATTATACAACTGTTTGAACTATATAAAGATAATTCAGATGATTCTATACTTGCAGATGGAATTGAAAATCTTTGTAATGATTTACAATTAAATCCAGACGATTTTAAAGTCTTATTACTTGCATGGAAACTAAATGCTAGCCAAATGTGTAGGTTTACTAAAACGGAATTTGTCCAAGGTTTAAAAAGCATGAAAACAGATTCGCTTAAAGGTGTGCAACAAAAACTAAATGATATCAGTCAAGACTTGAAGAGGGATTCAGAGCAATTCAAAGACTTGTACAGATTTACATTTAAGTTTGGTTTAGATGTAACTTCAGGCCAGAGGATATTACCTGCGGATATTGCTGTGCTGCTCTGGCGCCTAGTCTTCACCAACAATGAACCGCCTATATTAGACAGGTGGTTGGCTTATCTTGAGAAAAATTCTCATATTAGGGGAATTCCAAAGGATACATGGTACATGTTTCTTAACTTTTGTGAATTTATAGGCGACGATCTGAGTAGTTATGATGATACCGAAGCATGGCCTAGTTTATTTGATGATTTTGTGGAGTACGAAAATGATCAAATGAATCAGAATATTAGTAAAAATGAAATTAAAATTCAGGATTAAATTACTATTTTGCCAAAATATTTTTTAAGTTACTATAGGTACTTAAAATTTGAGACTGATATTCTGGATATGATTGTTTAGTGAGGATCATTTTTTAAGTAGTTATTCAATGTCTAATTGGTTCATGTGAGTGTATTAGTTATTCACTGAAGATATTCTAATTCAATCAAATGTAAATATTGTTTATTTTATATTTAAATAAGTATTGTGGGACTGTATCATTATTTAGTCCTAGTTGTATGTACTATTGACATTCCAGAAATGGAACTAGCCAAAATTTGTAAATAAATAGTAATCAAAAACACTTGCTTGTTTGGCAAATTTTTAAGCAATTCAGCCACAAATTTTATAGTTATTTACTTTCACTATAGTAAGCTTAATTTAATAGCACTTAATTATGCCTTGATTGACTTTGTAATAAATTGATTACTCTTCATAACTTTATATTTAATAAGAAGTGTATAAATAAATTTTAATATGATAATATTAATATTAATGACCTCCTTTATTATTTTCTATGTTTGTATTGTGTACTATTTATTTGTTTCGACAGAGACAAAACTAATTGTTACTAGACATCACATGTGTAATTTTGTAACTATTAAATGAAAATATAATTTGAAGTTCATATGGAATATTCAAAAGCATATTTCTATGTTAACTAAATAGTAGTAAAAACTAAGCTGCCATATTTATATTATTTAGATTTGTTGTTTTACTTCATTCTAAACTATTCTTTTAACTTAAAAAAAAATCCATTTCCATAGAATATGATTTAATAAAGTTGTTGTATATGCTGAGAAAATTAATATATATGTTTCTTCACAAGAACTAATTTTAAACCATTACATTACTTGCATGGTCTTTAGTGATATTGTAAATTAATCTATAAATAGTATAATATAATGTGTCACATAGTAACTGTTTCTATTAATTTATGGTAAACTATAATCACTTTTGTATTTTTTTGTATTCCGCAGATGGCACGGTAGGCAGAGGGAACCTGGGAACCTAGTGTTTAGAAACTATACTCCATTAAGAGACTACTATTCTCTACTAGCCGCCGAATTCTTGAGGCACTGTCCATTGAATAGTGGAACTTAACGCCGCTCTTTGTCTACTAAATTGAGGAAATGAAAATATTCAATATTTCATTCCACTGAGTGGAGAAAACGAATTCACAACTGTCACGGTTTAAGTTATCTTTTAATATGTCTTCATAAATTTTGAAATGACAGTAAAATGTGTAAAATGTAGGTTTTTATTTACAATATAACCATCGTCATTTATTTAATTTTGTGGATTTAAATGTATTCAGGCGACCAAAGAAATTGCACATTTTGGAAATTTTCTTTAGTTTTTAATAGCAGAGATTAGTTATTTGTTTTATATATTCATATAGTACAAATAAATCTTGTTAATTACTGATTTTTATGTAGGTGACTAATTCTTTATTCGGATGTCTAGTAACACACATTTTAAAGTCATAAATTTGTTTGTAATAATTTCATTAAATGTAAGTCATAAGACTGCTATAGTATTTAAAATAAAATTGGTTTGTGATGAAAAGTCTGAAGGAATTGCAGTCAACGTGTACATGTGTAATATTTAAAAACTAATGCAGAAAAATATAACTTTTTCCTTAAAAATGTATTTTTATATGGAACACCCCACAGACAGGATTAGGAAGTTGGAACGGGGCAGTTTTGGTTATATATAATAATAATAAAAATAAATATCCAAAGCCAGTTAAAATTTAAAAACCAATTTATAAGCATGTAAATATACAATGTAATATAAAATATTATTCATCTGACCACATTTTGAGTTTTTCTAAATGTTGATAATGTCTGTTCCTAAGTTTCTTATCTACTCTAATAGTCACAAATATTTTCTAGTTCATTCATTTATTATAGAAACGAAAGTAGAAATAGTTGAAAGAAACATATTCATCGATTCCATTATTATAGTTATGTTGATTACAATACATAAGTATTTGTGATACTTTCAGTGAAAGAACAAAAGGCGAGTGTTATAATAAAATTTTATTTTATTTTAAACAAAATAATATAGTTGCGGACAGCCGGCAAGCTGTCGTAACTCGTACGGCAAAGGCGCGCGCGACGGACGCGGCCCCCTCGCGGGAACATGAAGGCACTACGACACCCCACTACAAGCATCGTCGACAAATAATATATACCCTATACAGTATAGCGCAGGTGAACCGGTGTAGGCGACAGCGTCCGTCTCACGTTTTGTTCACTAATATACACAAAATATCCATATTGATAATAACATATTAAAAGTTCCGCCTCGATTGTAAAAAAAACTGATTATATTAATAAGCATATATTTTATACTCCACCCTTACACAAAAATGAGTAGTTATTTCTCGTATATGTATAAAATAACTATATATATGGCTTTACGTAAGTACGTTGTTCTCACATAGACACTCCAGACGTTAAAATAATTATAAATAGGATTTATGTTTGACACCCTCCATCTCAAACGTACAATACCGTGAAATAATATATGTAATAAAAAAAGGTTTTTTCCAGGTGTTTTTACTAAGTTTCTAAAAAATATTGCGAGTAATATAATCAGTGTTATAAACATACCTAACGATTACGAGTTCTTATCAGGCTTGGTAATTTTTATTTATTAAAGTATAGATAGCAAATAATTTTAAAATAAAAGTAAATAGTTTCGCTTTATATTATGAGCCAGTTAGATCATTTAAATTTATGTGATTTGAAATAGACGCTAGGTTTTGGTTAACCATAAAAAAAAAGGATGTGAACCTGCAACGGTCACTGATTGAAGTTTGCATACAATGATCATCTTTAAGCATATGAGAGCTTCATCCTACCATATGAATAATGTAAAAACAAATACAGCAATATCCATTTTTTTTTTCGATTTTTTTGCATAACATTCCATAAGTGGTAATTTTATGTTCTAAAACTATACATTTCTAAGTTATAGCTCAATGATATTTGTTTTAAAGTTAAAGCAACTATAACAAGAACGTTTCATTTAATTATCCAAAAATTGATCTGAACGGAGATTGCTTCGTTTGCTTCTATATTATTCATATAACACAACAGTCAGGGCTTTAGTATCACTTGGTGCTCGTTTTATTTTTTTTTTTATATATACCTAATATTATTTTCTACACTTTCATCAGATTATGTTAGCGGCGAAATAAACAACAGAGTTAATATATGTTTAATAACATTTTAATATTATTTTTATTTTTTGTGTGCTTTTAATAAAATTTAATATCTTATATATCAATCAACTTTTAACAATAGACTGCAAAATAATTTGTTATTTATTGCTGTTGGGATAAGTTTAAAAATTGTTTTAACTTATTTGGTCCTGTTTGCACCATATTAGAACATTTGCATTTGACATGGCTCGGATTTACTAATAAAATCACGCAGTATATTACAGGTGGATAGCTGTTTCAGATAACCATTTGGGGTCAATTTTACACAAGTTTATATGAAGGGCGCTTTGATATAAGAGCACAAAGGACATAAACCACCGACGAGTTATAAAAACGGAAACCTTTTGAATATCGCAAAAAGTGTTAATATTCCAATACCTATTTTCGACGTAACGATAGCAACGCCCAACTTCTGTTAAGTCACTGTATTGATTGAGATCATGCAGTGCATATTTTTAAATAAATTTGTTGTCTAATAATTATACATAAATAATATTATTACAATATAATAATATTTATTAAAACAATCCACGTAATCAATTACATATTTTGAGTACTAAATTACTTAATAGTTTATTATTACCTTTCTCCAATATGTCAAATTTATACACAACAAAAAAAAAACATAATTTGAGCTCAAAAGTAAAGATTTCCTTATGTTCCTGCACCTAATCAATAATTTTATTTACTAAATTAAAAAATAATAATAATATCGCAATAAACAGTATTCAACGTTGCTAGCGATAGTTCGCATGTATGATGTTTTGTAACAATTTCGTATTAAAATGAAGCGGAAAAATTGCAATTATTGATGCTCGATGGCAGTGGCCGCAAACAGTACTCAATGTTCCACAGGGACTAGCTTTTCTATATTTCGAAAACACCAACGATAAAGCAAATACACTTGAGCTCTCACATAGATCTCTCAAAATTCTGAATTACATAATACATCCACTCTCTGATGATACAGGTTTGGAAATGCCTATCCTAACTAAATTATGAATTGTAGTGCCATGTTTACTCGACCACCTTCAGGACCTTGCCAATTGCAATTGTTTTATCTGAAACAATATAAAGTGTCGTTTTAATATATTATTTACATCCGTAATGGCTGCTTTTCCTCCCCTTTATAACCTATGCCTTAAGACTTGTTGCCTGGAAGAGATTGCTGTTTTAGCAATAAGGTCACCTCTTGTACATTTTCGTATTTGGTACCTATTTTATTGTTGTCTTCTTTAAGGGTGTACAATAAAGAATATTATTATTTCACAATATTATTATACAAATTATCAATTTCGTTGCAGGAATTGATTCGATTTTACAACGACTAAGCAACAACAAAGACATTTATAGTTATTTTTTTAAAAGTTATGTAAAAGTTTAAAGTTATTTTTTTTTATTGAGATCGTCGAGCGTAGTGGGACATCTGACTGTAAATGAAATGAATAAATTATTTTGGGTTTGATTAACACTCGAGAAATGATTATATTTAAAATTATTTTCAATTTCCCACTCTCTTAAGCAAGTTGCTGAGTTGACTTCCGTCAGAACGAGGAGTGGAGTCTTTTAACACCAAGTTTCCTCTGCGTAACCTGCGTGCTAAGGAAAAAAAATCAAAATAACAATGAAACCTACTTTCATCTCTTAATGTGAATCTACCCATTTGGGCGAACTTCTTAAAAGGCTCTAGACAGATGATACCCGCACACTCTATCCTCATAATGGCTACCTGGTCCTGTTTCACAAACCGCGGCCGCGTTTTAGATTTCTCTCCAGTCTTCTTGTCTACTAGACAGATGAGAGCCTGTGAAATTCATTAAACATTAATTATTTATCTATTTATATATATAAAATTTAAGTATATTATGTCTGTGATTTCAAAATAACTGTGTTGTTTCAAGTGCATATAGCTATTTATACGACACTAAAACAAAGAGAAGAGAGTTTTTTTTTACTTTTTTGTTTTTTTGTTCTGTTTGTCCGGATTATAGAACAGCTTAAATTATTTTAATGAGATTTTCATTGGACAATAAAGAAGGTTGAAGTTGGACTGGAGGTGTAACTAAAAAAAGTAAAAGGTTACTATGGGGATTTACGCGAGGGAAAAAAGGCGTTTACCGGGCGCCAGTACATACCGTAAAAAATACCGATAAATAAACAAAAGCCAAACATTTTTCTATAATAATATAACATTAGTTATAGATCTATACTAAAATAACTTTTACCTTATATAACAGTATATAAATAATTGTATAGTTCCAAAGTTATAGTTCAAGTGGGCAAAGCCGCGAACGGGCCATTAGTACTATAATAAGCAAGTAAAAGGGTACTGTATATTTTATTTGTAAACATAATATATTATTTACAAATAAAATATTTAGGATATATAAAATAATTTTAAAAAAGTGTTATATAATATATATTTTTTTATATTCTAGCTGTATCCTAAATATAGCAGGGTAAATGGAAAGAATCTAATGTTACGCCACTTCGTTCCCCAATTTTTTCTTACGTATTGAGTGTTGTTCCACTTATGTCTTATTACCAGAGCGAGAAAAAAAATTATTAAATAATCTATTCCCCCACGCGACTCAATACAGGCGTCACGTTTACAAAGTTTTTGCCCCTGTTCCACGTCGCCCTCATAGTCCATATCCTATTTTGGCATGAGACAAAACAGTATTTCTTTGTTTACAGGAATACTGTTTCTAAAATTTTTATGTAAATTTTAATTTGATCCAGGTTTACTATTATTTTAAAATATAAAAAAAACATATATATTAGGTCCTTGAATAAGTTATCGCTGTTTTTTTTTAAATTAATTTAAAATATAATGCTTACAATGACATTACTCAAAGTATTGTCCATCATTAGAGACCACTTTCTCCCATCTCTCTGGTAGTAATTGAATCCCCCGTCGGAAAACGACTCATTTTTCGAGGCAATCCAGGAATCAAGCCATTTCTCGGCTTCTTCGAAAGAATGGAAGCGCTGCGCGCTTAAACCGTGCGCCATCGACCGAAACAAGTGGTAATCGGAGGGGGCTATGTCCGGTGAATACGGCGGGTGGGGTAGAACTTCCCATTGAAGTGTTTCCAGGTAAGTTTTGACTGGTTTTGCCACATGTGGCCGAGCATTATCATGTAATAAAATCACTTTGTCGTGTCTCTGCTCGTATAGTGGCCGCTTTTCTTTCAGAGCGCGACTCAAACGCATCAACTGAAGTCGATAGCGAGCTCCCGTGATAGTTTCATTAGGTTTAAGCAGCTCATAATAAATTACGCCCTGCTGATCCCACCAAATGCAGAGAAGAAGCTTAGAACCATGGATATTTGGTTTTGGCGACGATGTTGATGCGTGACCCGGCATGCCCCACGATTTTTTTCGCTTTGGATTGTCGTAGTGAATCCACTTTTCATCCCCAGTGACGATACGGTGCAGAAAACCTTTTCTCTTTTGCCGTTGAAGCAACAATTCACACATGAGAAAACGTCGTTCTACGTCTCTCGGCTTCAACTCATACGGCACCCAATGCCCTTGCTTTTGGATCATTCCTAACGCTTTTAAACGTTTTGAAACTGTTGACGCATCTACTTGTAACGTTTTCCCGAGCTCTACTAACGTCTGACATGGATCTTCTTCAAGCAATGCCTCCAATTCTGTCTTCAAATTTTGTCGGTGCTCCAGAACGCTCTTTGTCTTCAAGGTCAAAATCATTACTTTTGAAGCGCCTAAACCAGTCTCTGCACGTTGTATTCGACAAAGCATTGTCTCAACGAGAATTCTGTGTGCTTCTGCTGCAGATTTTTTCTGAATAAAGCAGTGCAATAAAATTCCCCGCAAAAACACTTTATTTGGCACAAAAGTACACATTTTCACAAAGGGAAAATAAATATGTAGTTGACACTGTAGTAAACACTATTCTACTATAATTTGAGGTTACATATAGTACTACTTTGGTGATTCGTTACCGTACGAAATTCCATGCACAGAGTGCCGTAACGCCATCTTTCAAAAACAGCAGCAACTTATTCAAGGTCCTAATATATAATTAAAAAAAACTTTACACTTAACAAAACAAGAAACTTAATAAAAACAACAAAAGTAACAATGGAATCACAACAGTACTGTCTTACGAAAAGGTTGACCGATGGTAAAAATATAATTTATTATGTTACTTTGTTTTTATAGTATTAAAATGTGTCTCAAGGTTGAGAACCAGTAGGCTTTTGGGTGTCTTTTCATGTCAAGTATTTAAATATTATTATTATAAATTAAGAAAATAATTGAGGCCAGTCGTGTCACTGGGGCGCTAAGTGAGTCTGTAAACGCGACTGGTTGTGGATTGGATCCCCATTCGAGGAAATAAAATATTTACTTAAACTTATATTTTCATTTCTTCGCCCTGGTATCGAGGCAAAGCGAGGCGTTGAGTTCCGCCATTCAGCACGCAATGCCTGCAAATTCATCGGAAACTGGCAAAAGGAGTATCTTAACTCTAGGTTCCCTCTGCCTACTCTGCTGTGTGCGAGATATAACGTGAAGCTGATATGTTCTAAGAATAATAATTTATAGTATTTGTAATAACGTAAAATGCGGTGATAGACACATTTTTAGAGCTGAAATTTTATTTTTGAGGACCATTGACTGGTCCTGACTTTAAATATAAAAAGAATCTTTAATTTTAACCGACTTCTGTAAGAAAAGGTACAATTCGACTTTTTTTTAATGTTTGTTTGGCGGACAACAATGTGCTCCTAAAAGGGTTTCGCTTTTTTCCTTTTGAGGTATAGAACCCTAATAAAATAAGGAAATAATGTATTAGCAAAACTTGTTCAGTATGTATTAAGTGTGAATGTGATTTGGTGAGCATTTTTGTTGCCCAATGTCCTGTTGTGGACAAATTAAAATCAATAATGCTAAATTCAGAGAGAGTCTAACAGCTGACAACTTGGAGGAATATTTAAATATAAATTATTTTCAATTTCACGTTCCAGTAAAATATAACATATGGCTAAGTTTTGCGTCAGCACTGAAAAAGCAACATTGGGATTTAGTATAATACATTGAGACAAGATTGTTTGTCCTTTCTTATGAGACTGCAAAGATGAAACTTTGTCACCTCATAATGTATGTAATTTTTTTTATTACTATAGAAACTCCTGTTTATTACTATAGATCTTTGTGGGCATTTAGCTACAACACAGTTTACATTAAAATTGACATACCTTAACAGTAACTTCTTCGGCTGCACAATGTATGTGCATCACAGCGGAGTATCCAGCACAAATTATAGATTTGTGCTCCAAGATTACAACTTGAGCATCAAACACCTGAAATTAAATATATACATATATTTTAATTGTTAATACAGTGCCTTAAGGCCGTTTACCCAAACTATACGCATTCGCATTTGTTACTTACACTCTGTATGATATTTATAGAAGGCCAGTCGTGGCACAGCGGCACGAGCGTGTAACTGACTGTAAAAGCGTCAGGTTGTGGGTTCCATTCCCACTCGAGGAAATGAATAATATTCAATATTTTGGCGCGCCGTGGAATTCCGCCACTCAACACGTGATACCTCCAGAATTAAACAAAAAATAGAGTGTCTTGACAATGGGCTCCATCTGCCCACTCTGCTACATGTGAGATACAGAGTGAAGTTGAATATATAATAAAATACTAGACAGTAATTAACATTTTACCGCGTAAGCGTAAATATCGATTAAAAATGTAAGCGTGTGTGTGTAGTTCTCCAAAGAATAGTAATAGATTTAAAGTTTTTTCTAAAGTGTGTGACTTATATGTGGTAATTCCTACTACACACAATTACATATTAGTTTTTATTATATTCTCAACACACATACATATATGTGTGTGTGTGTGTGAATATAATTATGTACAGCTCAATCAATACGGTTTGATTGTCTGAACATTCATGACCTCAAATTAATTACTTAACTTAGCTTCACGCTTTATCCCTTGCGGGGTAGTCAGAGAGAACGGAGCGCCAAGCGCTACGGTAATAATCAAATTAATTACTGGTAAAAAAATGCCAACTAAGTATAATTGAAAATATAATGAATAAAGGTTTATTTGGAAAAAAAATAAATATGAATACATACCCGTCCAGTGGTAATCGGTTCCGCGGTATCACATAAAACAAAACCTGGAGATACATCTTCTTCTTCAATTCCTTTGAGTTTAACTTTTACATTCTCACCAGGGCCGATAGAAGTGACTTCTATATCGTCAGACCATAATTGATCTACATTTACTTGAACCTGGCAATTGGAGTACAAATATTTACTATACATTTATTTATATATTATATATAGTACAGTAAAAAACAAAAGAAAAAATAAAAAGCAATACAATGTATTTTAAATAAAAATATTACATTTATTAGACCCAAACACCTCTTCTTTCACTTAAAGTTATAGTAATATTATAGCAAAATTATACAATTTTTTTATAACATTAGTTGTAGCCTCTTTATTATTCTGAAGTATAAAGTATTACTAAAAGTTTCATCTAAATCCGTTCAGTAGTTTTTACGTAAAAGTGGATCAAACATGCACCCTCACAAATTTTCACTTTTATAATATTAGTAGTGAGTAAGATAGTATGTTTTTTTTTAAAAATCTTACCCTATTAGGCATAAGGAAAAGTGTAGCACCCTTGCGGGTTGTGCCAGCTTCCACTTTTCCCATTAGGACAGTGCCCATATCCTTGTACTTATCAACAACTGGCATGATGAAGGGCCCGTCCATCTTGCGATTGAGGGATGGTAGCTCATCAATCAACTGGATGAATGATGGACCACGATACCAGGGGCAGATTTCCTCTGTTACCTAAATACATACATTATATAATAAATAAAAAATAATTAGTTTGATATTGCATATAAATTATTTAGTCGTCTTTCCTTATGCAGTAAACTTATAGTCCGTCTAAACTCTTATTGATAATCGGAGGTACTCGCGTAAAATTGCGCAGAATACCTATGCGCAGAAAACGTTCGATCAGTGTTACCCTGTTATATTGTTTTACCCCGCGCTTAGCAAATCATAATTAAAATATTTGACATCTTTATGTTCTAGTAAATTATACAAAATAGTAAAATATAAAAAATTTAATTAAAAAAAGGCCAGTCGTAGCGCAGCGGCACTAAGTGTGGCTGTAAAATCGACTGGTTGTGGGTTCGATCTCCACTCGAGGAGATAAAATATTTACTTAAATTTATATTTCCATTTCCTCGCTCTGGTGTCGAGGCTATGCGCGGCGTTGAGTTCTGCCATTCAACACGCAATGCCTCCAGAATTCGGCAGAAAGTGGAGAACGGAGTGTCTTAACACTAGGTTCCCTCTGCCTACCCTGCTGTGTGCGGGATACAGCGTGAAGCTAAAAATTTTATGAGGATATCTAAGTATTGAAAAAAAAATCAGCAGATCCATTCATCGTTGTCGAGAATAAAATCGAGACTAGCCTGAAAAGTATTTTTTTTAACAAGAGTCATTTCAAACTAAACTAAAATACACTTCTGCTTATATAACTAATGAAACATGATAATTATATATATACTATATACACCTATGTACAACATAAATTTTCAATATGCGTAATACACAGTACTATACAATATGGATAAAGAAATATCTGGCAATATTTAAACTTCTTAAAGATTATGTTAAAAAAATATATTGGGTAAATTATAAAAATCAATTTTGAGGCACAAAAAATTAAAGTCTGGTATCCCTTTGCCATATCGTGGTACTTTGCGTCAGTGTGACCGCTACGTCCTTACAGAAAATTCGTACCCACACATCTTTATAAGTACANTATATATATATATATATATATATATATATATATATATATATATATATATATATATATATATATATATATATATATATATATATATATATATATATATATATATATATATATATATATATATATATATATATATATATATATATATATATATATATATATATATATATATATATATATATATATATATATATATATATATATATATATATATATATATATATATATATATATATATATATATATATATATATATATATATATATATATATATATATATATATATATATATATATATATATATATATATATATATATATATATATATATATATATATATATATATATATATATATATATATATATATATATATATATATATATATATATATATATATATATATATATATATATATATATATATATATATATATATATATATATATATATATATATATATATATATATATATATATATATATATATATATATATATATATATATATATATATATATATATATATATATATATATATATATATATATATATATATATATATATATATATATATATATATATATATATATATATATATATATATATATATATATATAAAGACATTTTAGTTAAAAATAAAATCTCATATTATTTGACAATACAGAAAATATATTTAAAATATTTTCTTCTCTCTAGCTTGAATACACACATAAATAATCAAACACATCTTAATTATACATTTCATTACAGATTCATGAAATGGACAAAAGTCTATCAATTTACATTGCAATATTACTATTATTATTGTTGTATATTTCGAAATTTCAGAAATGAAGTTTTTTATTAGTAATTTCTTCGGTCTGTCAATAACTTAGTAAAAGAAAAGTTTTATATATGTAGATAATATAAGCATTACTTACTCTTTCCAATAAACCTTGACCGGTTTGACCAGAAACTGGTAAAAATGACAAGTCTTTAGCAGTGTTGAAGCCCAGCTTCTTGAGATATGGCATAATTTTGTCACGACATTCATTGTATCTGTAAATTATACATTATTCTTTAAAAATTAAATAATATTCAATTATTAATTATCTGTAATCATTAGTGGATAAACAGTTAATAAATATTTAATAGAATCAATTTAGTATTGTGTTATGTTAAATTATTTAATGTAATATAAGAATTATAGGTTGTAGTTTAATAAAGTAAAGCTATATTTTAGTTTTATATAGAAATTTAAACTAAAATTCGTTCTAGGTTAACTAGAACATTTAGTATCATCAGTCTAATTTGAATATCAGCAACAATATGATGATGTAATATTCACACTTACTAATTATGGCTACTATCTGAGTGTGACAAGAAGGTAATAATAAAACAAAACCTCAGCGAGAAAAGGTAAAATAAGAAAATTAACACTACACCTTTTTTCATCCCAGTTTACTGTGGGGTCATCCATTTTGTTTACAAGAGCTACTAAATGTTTAACGCCGGCAGTTTTTGCCAACATAGCGTGCTCACGAGTTTGTCCCCCTCTGTCAAACCCTGTTTCGAATTCTCCTTTCCTCGCAGATATCACCTGTAATTGAATATGAAACATAGTTTTTACCACATACATACATACTACATAATACACAAAGGCAATTTAATGAAATATAAGTCACATCTTCGACAGCAATGTTGATTAAAAATTTGTACATTAAGTTGTAATTAAAATTTTCACTAAACTTTCAGTAAAAAATAATGCATATATTTTTTTATTATTATTTTTTAATTTAAAGTTTTTGGACTCACAACGTAATTGAATGCTGTATGGAATATAGTTTTAAGACACCCCATTACTATAAGTCTTTCGTTCCCCACCAGTTCTGGAGGCACTGTGTTGAGTGGCAGACCTGTGCATTGCGATTTGTTAACCAGGGTGGGGAAATGAAAATAAGCTTAAATAGTCTATAATAATGGTAAAGTTGAGTAAACTTGAGAGTAGACTTACAAGAACAGCAAGGTCAGCTTGTGCGGCACCACCAATCATGTTAGGCACAAAACTTTTATGCCCTGGTGCATCAAGAATTGTGAAATGCTTTTTATCAGTCTCAAAGTATGCCCTGCCAACTTCCACAGTTTTGCCCTTATCTCTTTCTGTATAAATATATTAAATAAATATTACAAGAAAAGTAAAAAAATATAAACACAAATTGTATAAAAGTTACACTCCATTACTGATAAAAAAAGTATAATAAATAAAAACTTTTTGTAAAGAAAAAGAATTGGCAAGTCATGATAAGAAATATTTTACAAGCTTAGTTACTAAATAAAACTTTTTGCAATAAAAAAGGGTAAATCCATACAAAGATATGTATGTTAATGTTAAAATATTTACCTTCTTGGTTAGTGTCAAGTGCCCAAGATAAATACCAAGATTCTCTAGACTTTTCTCTTGCTTCTCGTTCATATTTTTCTAATGTTCGTTTATCAACCATACCCGTTAATGACATAATCTGACCCCCAATAGTTGATTTTCCAGCATCTTGAAAAATCATAAAAGATAATTGAATATAAATTAAATTAATAATTATAATGAGGCTGCTGATATACAAGGTTGGGAATGTAACACGAGAGTTGTGGGTTCAATCCCCACTCAAGGCCATGAATGATTATTACTTAATTTTTTCACTTCTCTCTGGCACCAAGGCAAAAAGCCCAGCATTGAGTTCCGCTACTCAACACACAATGCCCCTAGAATTTGGCAGGAAATGGGGAGTAGTGTCTTAACACTAGGTTCCCTCTGCCTACCCTGCTATGTGCAGGATAATGTGAAGATGATTATTTTATAAATAATCATCTTCACACTGTACCTGCTTACATGCACACCCAATTCACACACTATAATAAACCAATAGACGAAAAATTTAGTTGTTTGTTACCATATTACATATTATGCTTAATTATGATTTGTTATTCAATTTATCATTGTTTTAATTTCCATGTGGATAAACATTTATGGCAAATTGAATACAACTTGATTGTCCAAAAACACAAATCAACGCTTGTGTCTCCCAATTAGTTCCAATAAGCAACACTATATGTTATTATTTTATTACACTCACCCACATGACCAATAAATACAACATTAACATGCTCCTTCTTGCTACGAGTGTCCTCTACCCTAGGTGGCTTCTTTTTAGGTATTTTTTTTGCAGCTTCTCCATCATCCTGAGACAATATAAGTATAAACATTATTATTAACTTAATTAAACAATGATAAATTAAATGAATGCAGATTTAATATTGCTTTATAATTTCTACAAATTTACCATAGCCAGAAGAAAATTGTTACAAAATTGTTATGAATTTTGTTATGAGATTCAATTTTTATATTAAAATCAAAATAAGTAATTCCTACCTGGTAAGATAAAAATTACGATTATACTAACAATGGCAACTTAGAAAAAAAAGAATACAACTACAATACAATACAAGATACAAGTCAATTAGATATCTTATCATCTAAATTCTTTTATCAAAATATACTAACTCATGCCTAGATATACATGTTAAATCACAATGACATTTAAATAATTAATGGATAGAAATTGTTATACAAAAAAATGCTTCTTTTTGTCACATTTTAATGGTTGCACATGCATTACAAATATTGTAAATAAAAATATCATGTAAATAGTAATGAATTATCACCTGTTGTTCTAATTCTTCTTCCTCAGCTTCGTTGTTGTCTTCAGGAGTTAAAAGGGCGTCATCTGCTTCCGCTTCCCAGCTATCAGCAGTAGGGCTTACGTCTGGAGGTACGGGCAGTGGGGCAGTAGCAACAGCTGGTGGGACAGGAGGTGGCTCTTCTACGCGGGGAGACGCGGAAGCCGCTCTTCCATCGCCACTTTCAGCGCCGTCTCCACATCCTTTCGATTTATGGGTCATTATTTATCACAGTCGTATCAATTTATCAAGTTTCGACACTTATAAAATTGATATGTTATTTGCGAAATTAAGATTTATTAGTGAAAGTAAAAAATAACGTGCAAACTTCTTATTTCATGAACGGAGAGTTATAATTTGAGATCTTTGCTGAAGTCATTAGGTATTTATAGAGAAAGTTAGCTGTGAATATGTAGACATGCCGCGTGTCTCGACGTAACCCGTTAGAACTGGATTTCGAAAAAAAGAAAATACTGCAGTAACGTGTCTATAAGTCACAGAGCATATTAAATTTTTAATATTTATGGTGATTATTAATAATCTTTTTAAAACAAAGTACTTTTTGGAAAGTCTGATAATTTAATGAAAACTGACTATTGACAAGATGTGTCTTACCGTTCAAAACTGGACTTTCAGCCGAATTAGTTGACCCACTATCAGATTTTTGTGGGGAAGCAGGAGAATCGGTATTATCATCATCTTGGGAAGACTTACAAAAAGAAGGCACGAATTCCACGGCATTTACATTCAACGTGGAAAATTTTGTAGACATATCATTAGAATCTTTTGCACCTTGTTCACCTATAACATCAGCTTGACTTTCCCAAGAGTCCGGAGCACCGTTATTGGACATTTTTAAAAACGAGGCAATGTAAAATTAATAAATAAGTCTTTCTATTTCAATTATTTTTATAATTATTCGCGTTCTTTTCTCGATAGATCCGCGTGTGTCTTTATCTTACGCCGGAAGTTCATGGCAATTCGCCAAATATGTAATGATATAATATGTTTTTTTTAAACAACAAAGTAAAGCCAGTTTTATCAATTGTTTTCAAATAAATATATTATATAAATATTTTTAAATTGAAATATATAAAGTTTTATCCAAAATTTAACTCTAATATACCTTTTTGTTAAATTACTGTAATAGTTATGACTGCTAACTTCCTGTTATTAAATGTTGCCATTCTATTTCACCATTTATAAAGTTAAGCGATAAGCGATTATTTTTATTTTCTTTTTAAGACCTCTATTTATATAATTTTTGCAAAGTAAAAATTATTACCTAAATTGACTTTAATGAATATACATAATTTGTTAAATATGTATTATATACGGTACTTTTTATATTACATGTTTTAAAATATATATCTAATAATTAATTAAAGTTTTTAACCAAAATATAATTATGGAATGCTTCACACAGTCCTTAATATGTCTAATTATAAAAAAACTAAATAATATTTTACCTATACGTCCTATACATTTTATTTTATTATCTGCGATTTGTAATTGACTGATTCTCGATTCTCATTTCTTTAGGTTTTTTTAAATGGCGGTCTAAATGCAAGCGTTGGTCGAATTAAACAAAGTTGTTTGGCTAGTCTGCCTAAATTAATTAAAAAAACTAAATAAATGTAAAACTTGAATGAACAGTTCATTTTTAAAATAGGACATATAAAATCCTTACTATATAATATAAGTAGTGTTAGTGTTATACTAGACTAAAAATTATCAGTTTATTGCTACATCAGTTGTATTTAAACACGTGAACATTATTTTGTCATGTTACATAAAATATTTATGTACTATTGTTTACGGAAATGTCTGTGCACTATAAGTTTAAAAGTGCATTGGATTATGACACCGTTACTTTCGATGGACTACACATTTCAGTAGGTGACTTGAAAGCTGCTATATCACAACAGAAACGAATTGGAAAAACTTCAGACTTTGATCTACAAATAACGAATGCTCAGACAAAAGAAGGTACTAATAATTTACAAAATTATTGAACTATTTGAAATATTTATGATTTAATAATTTTTATATATTATATATTTATATTTGGCCTTTTAATAAACATTAGCACTATAATACATATAATTATATTTTAGTTTATGTGGATGATAATACATTAATTCCTAAAAACACATCACTTCTTGTTGCTCGAGTTCCACTCTCTCAACAACCAAAGAAACAGTGGGAAGGGTCGAATAGTAACCAGTCATCACTCCAAAAAGATGTCTCAGTTAACAAAGGACTGGCTGACTTATCTCGCATGGAAGGTAGCGAGCAGGATAAAATTAATGCTATGATATCACAATCTACATTTGATTATGATCCTAGCAAGTAAGTACAAACACATATGTGAATATCCTTCTTTTAGTAAAAAGTACTTATAATAAACTAATCCTATTAATTGTAGCTATCAGAAAATTAGAGGTCAAAATCAAAGAGGAGCAGTCCCATCTAATTATATTTGCTATAAGTGCCAGAAAAAAGGCCATTGGATAAAAGACTGTCCAGCTGCAACTTCTGTAAGATTAATTTATATATTTGTAATATACATGAGGCCGGTCGTGGCGCAGCGGCACGAGGTGTGACTGCAAAATCGACTGGTTGTGGGTTCGATCCCCACTCGAGGAGATGAAATATTTACTTAAATTTATATTTCCATTTCTTCGCTCTGGTGTCGAGGTTAAGCGCGGCGTTGAGTTCTGCCACTCAACACGCAATGCCTCCAGAATTCGGCAGAAAGTGGGGAACGGAGTGTCTTAACACTAGGTTCCCTCTGCCTACCCTGCTGTGTGCGGGATACAGCGTGAAGCTGATTTGATTTGATTTTTGTAATATACATACATATAATAAAATAAAATACAATTAAAATATACATATTTAATATATGTATATATTTGTATCATAGCTTGTTGATTAGTTTAAAATTTTTATTAAAGTTAAATGAGTTTGGCTTAGCTTGGCTTTTGTGATGCAGCAGTAAAGCATCCGAGGGATATTAATTATTTTCATTTCATTGCTCAGTTAAGAAGACAAAGTGAGGTGTAAATTTCTGCCAACCAATGTGAACGTATCGAAAATTGAATGGATAGTGAGGAATGGAGTGTCTTAACACTAGGTTCCAACTGGCTTTGATTACTCAGCTCTTTCCTGCATATAGAGTGAAAGTGAAAAAAAAACATTGTAAAATGTATACAACCAACTTTATAGCTTAAAAAAATGTAATTCTTTATATATCTAGGGTGATCCTATAGAAATAAGACGGAGCACAGGGATACCTCGAAGTTTTATGGTTCCTGTAGATGGTCCTAAAGCCCCAGGAGCCATGATGACCCCAAGTGGAACATTTGCTGTCCCAGCTGTTGATCAGTGAGTATTTCTTATATATCATATTTTTATTATAGCTTCACACTTTTCCTGCATAGAAGAATCAAAACCTATTAACCACTCTGTTTGTCTGCCACTCTCTTTTCCTCTTTCTGTACAACTTTTTTAGTTACTGTGTGTGTTGAATCACAGCATTCCAAGGGCAACAGCCCATTATATAATGAAAAAAAATAGAAATTAAAATAATTAAATATAATATTTTCCCTGAGTGGTGATGGTATGAAAGCTGATTGGAACTGGTTAATTCAAATTTTTCTTTTTCCACTTTGGCAAGAAAAAGTGTAGCATTGAGTTTGTTTGGTGGAAACTCAACACAACTCTACATATAATATCTTCAATTTGAGTAGAAGGCAGAGAATTAAGAGTCTTATTATATGAGAACCTCTGTATGTACACATACAGAAGCTAAAAAAAATTACTATAAAAGCTTCATAAAATTAGTCTGGCTTGGTTTTTTTTTGACTTCATGCTGTATCCCACAGCAAGGGAGGCAAAGGGAACCTAGTGTTAAGACATTTCATTTTCCATTTTACAATGAATTATGGAAGAATTACTTTTTCCTTTTTAATTTATATGTAAGGTTGTTATGGTGAAGGGGCACAAGGATGTGACTGTAACGCGATGGTTGTGGCAGGATACAGTGTGAAACTGATTTGATTTATATAAAAAAAAACTTCTTTATTATATTTTACATTTATTTAACAACAGTCACCCATAAATTTGCAAGAAATAAAGCCAATTTAAATATATAATTACTGTCTATGTGGATGTGGAACGCACAATTACAGGCAACCACAGCTCTACAATGGCCTTAATTTTCATATTTTTAGTTGAGGCACTGTGGTTTTTTGCCAGATTTTTTGTGTTAACGGAAAATGCCTACCTCATTTGACAACTTTGGTAAAGATGGCATTTCATTTGCACTATAGTGCACTAAACTATGTTATGGACTAAAAAAAATCTGCTTTGCCTCAACACCAGAGCGAAGAAGTGGAAATATAAATTTAAGTAAATATTTTATCTCCTCGAGTGGGGGTCGAACCCACAACCAATCGGTTTTACATTCACACTTTGTGCCACTGCACCATGACGGGCCTCTATTATTTATGTGGCCTTATGGACTATTTTTATTTTATATCATGTAAGCCAATCTTCACAATCAATTATTTATAGGTCCTTTCTGCCCAGGACTAATATTTATACAACATACTTCTAAGCAATCAATATTTTTGTTTGGATTTATTTTAAAAAAATTAAATTAAATCAGCTTCACGCTGTATCCTGCACACAGCAGGGTAGTCAGAGGGAACCTAGTGTTAAGACACTCCGTTCCCCACTTTCTGCCGAATTCTGGAGGCATTGCGTGTTGAGGGGCAGAACTCAACGCCGCGCTTAACCTCGACACCAGAGCGAAGAAATGGAAATATAAATTTAAGTAAATATTTCATCTCCTCGAGTGGGGATCGAACCCACAACCAGTCGATTTTGCAGTCACACCTCGTGCCGCTGCGCCACGACCGGCCTCAATTAGATTTATTTTGATTTTATTTATTTCCTTGTGGTGCAATGGGATATTGTTAAAGTGTAAATATGATGGTTGTGGGTTTCATTCTCACATGTGGGAACGAATTCAGATAATTTATTATATTTTCGCACTTTGATAAGAAGATAAAATGCAGTATTTAATACTGACCTGCTAAATATCTTATGAGATTAGTGCATGGGGCACAAAGTGTCTATCATTGCAAGATATAACATGGTGCTAAAAAATATTTTATACAATATAAAAGTACTATTTATCATTTGTTCCAGTGAGGCATATTTAGCTTCTGAAAATGCAGGCGCAGCTGACACACCTACAAATGCACCCGTTGCGCCTGAGCCCACCATCCCAGATGAGCTGATATGCAGTCTGTGCAGAGATTTACTTACTGATGCTGTCATGATACCCTGTTGTGGAAACTCGTTTTGTGATGAATGTTAGTATTTAATAATTCTTGTAAAAATACTGGTAAAACTTACGATTCCATTGGAAAGAAATATAGCTAAAAAATCTTATTTAAGAATAAATAATTATTGACTAAGAATAGGTTTGGGAGTTCATTTGTACATGGTAAAAGTATGAACGACAAGTATAACAGCAAAATCTCTCTAACGATTGTTGAAAAAACTTTGTATGTCTAGAACTATTATATTAGTTAATTTCTAGAATATACTTTAAAGGTGGAACTGGTGGTGGTAGAGTCATTTTAACTTCAGTAGAGACAGGAGTTTGGATAGTGGAGTTGACCATATTTGAACGCCTGCACATAAACCTACACTTGAGTCATAATTCCCAGACACTGCTCTGAGCAACTCACTTTCATACACTTGCACAGTAAATTTAATGTAACAAAGAATTAAAGTCCCTTCTCAATAATACTATTTGGTTATTAGTATTAATAATTGAAATATAACATCTTTTTTTCTATTTTTTTATATTTTTTATATTGATAAATAAATATTTTGAACTTCAATGGATTCTATAAATTTTATTATATTTTATTTAATTAATTAATAATTTGTTTTGTGATAGTTGTGTGCTTAATTCCCACGTGGGGCTGGGGACAATTGATTATTTTCAATTCTCTGCTCTTGTAGTCTTACAATCACATTGTGAAGCTAAAAAATAAAAAATCAGCTCCCGCACACACCTGCCTACCCTAGGCAGAGGAAACCTAGTGTAACACACTCCGTTTCCCACTTTCTGCCGAATTCTGGAGGCGTTGCGTGTTAAGTGGCAGAACTCAACGCCGCGTTTTGCCTCGACACCAGAGCGAAGAAATGGAAATACAAAATTTAAGTAAATATTTCATCTCCTCGAGTGGGGATCGAACCCACAACCAGTCGGTTTTATAGTCACACTTTGTGCCATTGCGCCACGACTGTAATAAAATAATATTATTTTAATTTCAGGTATCAGGGGAGCTTTGCTGGAATCCGAGGATCATGAGTGTCCAGATTGCAGAGAGAAAGAAATTGCGCCTACAACCTTAATACCTAACAGGTAAATTTGTGCGTATGTGGATGATACTATAGAAAGAAATTGTAAGAAATTAATTTAAAGACTTAAATTGGAAATTCTCTTGCCAATTATCTCTACATGAAAATAACCTTCCTTACCAACATAGATTTTTACCAACATAGAATGTTATATTCTTGTTTTTTTAGGCATAGGGAACCTAGTGTTAAAATACTCCGTTCCCTACTTTCCGCCGAAATCTGGAGGCATTGCGTGTTGAGTGTCAGAATGCAATGCCATGCTTTACCTCAACACCAGAGCGAAAAATTGGAAATATAAATTTAAATAAATATTTCCTTTCCCCGAGTGAGGGATCGAACTCACAATCTTAATTTGAAATATTAAAATAAAATATATAAAGTTGAACAAATACAAACTTTACAAACAATCAGTACATGTTAAAAACATTTTAAATTGTGATTAAAATCCTAATAACAATATTGGACTTATTTTAAAGTATATGAAGAAAATGTTCATTTGGATTTTACTTTATTTTTTGTAGGTTTTTAAGGAATTCTGTATCAGCTTTCCGTAACCAAACGGGATACAGCCGACGAACACCTCACCGACCGTCGGCTGCCCCTCCTGTAATAGGTAAACGGATTTAAATATATTTTATACAATAAAATTTTAAATGAACATTTTAAATAAATATTGCATATATTTTGTATCTGATTTGTACTACCATAATTCGCGCGGCAACTACGAAATGGATAGATATTATATGATATGATGAGGCACGAGGCCGGTCGTGGCGCAGCGGCACGAGGTGTGACTGCAAAACCGACTGGTTGTGGGTTCGATCCCCACTCGAGGAGATGAAATATTTACTTAAATTTATATTTCCATTTCTTCGCTCTGGTGTCGAGGTTAAGCGCGGCGTTGAGTTCTGCCACTCAACACGCAATGCCTCCAGAATTCGGCAGAAAGTGGGGAACGGAGTGTCTTAACACTAGGTTCCCTCTGCCTACCCTGCTGTGTGCGGGATACAGCGTGAAGCTAATTTATTTTTTTTTATATGATATGATTGGCGGGTACCTTAACTTAACTCACCAATAATAATCTTTTTTATATAAGGGACCATAAATAAATTATGTCACATGTTAAAAGAGAGGCCGAGTTGTAGGGTTGATGAGTTGTGACAAGGGATGAGGAGAGGTTCTAAATTTTACGATATAATATCTAACTATTAAAGCACGAAATTTGTATAATTCCAGAACTAATTTTTAATTCAATAATTTCTAAAAAATATGTGACCATCATATTAGGTAAAACTGATACTGGGTAGATTTGACCAGCTGTTAAAAAACTATGAAACAAATATTACTCTGTTCTGCGATTAGTTTCATGAACATTTCGAACTTTTTACCATAAGTACCTTATTGTATATTGAAATGTTTGTTGACTTTATATTCATATTTTTCAGAACCTTTGCCAGTTGTACAACCTCCACCTATTAATGGGCAAATGCAACCAGTTCCGGGTCCTGCTAACAATGGTTAGTGTTACCATTTGTAATAGAGTAATTTATAGTAGTTTAATTTATAAAAGACTAAGAAATAATATACGTTTTATAACGACCATTTTAACTGCAACTCCAGCACCTTATTGGAATTGTAAACACTAGATGCATAAGTGTGTAAATTCGACTTTTGTATATTAATCATAATATTATAATATGTAACGATTGGAAGTGTGATGTATGATTGGCGTGTAACGTGTGGCCTGCAGTCGATGCGCGCGCGTCGGGCAGCGGCCGCAACGAGCGCGACCGCGACACCCGGGACTACCGGGACCGCGGCCCGCGCGACCGGCGCTTCGAGCGTGACGCGCGCGGGCGTGACGGCCGGGACGCGCGTGACGCACGGGACGAGCGCGAGCGTCGCGGCGGGCGCAACGGACGCGATTCGCGCAAGGAGCGTGATGGCCGCCGCGCGGATGAGTCGGATGGATCGGCTGATGACAACATTACGGTGACGGTGCCGCCGGCGCACCGCGCGCCCCACGTGCCCCATGCTCCTCATGGGCCCAACGTGCCTCATGTGCCCCACGGGCCCAATGTGCCCCACGCGCCTCACGGACCTCCCGTGCCTCACGGGCCCCAGCGCTACGGTATGCGCCGTCGTTACGCCGCTTTACTGCTTTGCATGCTGTAGTCAGATTGATGTGTTCAACGTCACGCTGAGTCATTATTTATTTGCGTATTCTTAGTTTGTGTCTACACTTAATTGTACTGTATTTAGAAGCACTGTGTGTTAATATTGTGATGTCAAACATAACATAAATATTAGATACTTGTTCGTTGTAGTGCTCAAAACGGAATTGCTGTGCTCAAATTATGAAAGCTGTGTAACGGTTTAGTAATTATTCAATAATCTGACAAAGACGCTACTAAAGACAGCATGCACTACAATTTAGTAGTATAATGGCGTCAATTTTTTTAATCTTTTTATTTCTTTGTTATAGGTCCTCCTCTTGGAATAAAGCCTCCTGGTATGGACGGTCCTCCTGTCAATGTAAGTGATTTGTTATAATAATTTTATATGCGATATGTTAAGTTGTATTAACATATTACTTAATATTATTGTAAAAGAAAGGTCATTATTTTAAGATGCAGGAATATATTGTTTCATCTCATTATCTATATTCTATGTTGTTTTTTTATCATTCTCATTATCTATATTCTATGTTGTTTTCTGAGAAAGAATTAAGTAATTTTGTATTATTTCCCTAAAGCTTGCAAGAGGGTAGGCAAAAAAAACCTAGAGTCAAGACACTCCTTATTTTTGAAAAAGATCTAAAAAATATCCTAAAATCAGACCATAGAATATTGAGATTTCAAAAAGATGCCAGACGCTATAATTCTGTCTATATTTTGTTGGGAACATCGGATGTTGACTTCTTATTGTTTGTCTTTAAAAAAGAAATCTTTTTTAGAACATGGTTTACGTATATTTAGTAAAAGTCGAAAAGTATTTGTATTTATTTTAAGGTTAAAGTAAAAAATAAAGTAAGCAAAGTTTAAGGTTCAATTCAAGATTACTATGACGATAAAAGTGCGTGCGGACTTAAATACTTTTAATGTTTACTCGGGAAGCTAATGATGGATAGACATCTATTATAAATTATATTTTGAAAAGAGCAAGATTTCTTGAGTTTCTACAGGGCTCTTAGCAGAACTGCTGTGAACTAGCTTCCTATAGGATTGACACTATGAACATTTCATGTAATTTGCGATTCAAAAGTGCTTGTAATGCCCTAATTAAATAAAGAATATTTTGATTTTGATAATAGACAAGTCAAGCTATAGGAATTAAAGATATGGTCAGCTTTACGCTGTATCGCGCGCTCAGTAGCGTAGGCAGAAGGAAGCTCAACGCCGCGAAAATATGGTGCCTTAACAAAATTTGTTCAGCATGACTTGTATAACCTAAATAGACCAACTAAACTATAAGAATTAAGAATATGGTGCGTGAACAAAAGTTATCTATTCTGAAGAAAAAAAAAACAGTAATATCGGAAGAGCTTGTTTGATAGTCCATTTAGCGAGGAAGGCTTAGACATAGATTACATTTTGTTTCGATGTGACCCCACTGTACTTGCGGCCAGAGCTATCTCACGCACATAGAATGTGTCATATGTAATATAGAACTCAACTAGTTGCAGTAGAGTCTTTAGAAGCTAGTGTTATATATAAAATGGCAGTAAACGATAGGAATAAAGCGGTCATGATCTCTATTGTAGCAGTTGTGCTGTATCCTTATCTTCTTCCTTATCTTCCTTATAGAAAGTTAAAATTCCTCTAAAAAAAAACCTATTTTTATTTACCTAATTGTCTTAATTCTAACTTCTAGGTCTAGTTTAAGAAATAGAACAAAAAAGAATAGGTAATAAATAATCTAGAGAAAGCAAAAAATGTCACGTGTACATAGTGATTAGAAAATAATATGAAAAATATGTAGTGTACTAGCGACCCGCTCGCAGCGTCGCCCGCTTTAATTTAATAACTACACGATTATTTAATTATTAATCTGAATTGACATGTGCTAATAACATTAACATTTTGAAGACAATATCTATACATTGAATACTAAATATTCAGCCAATTAAATAAAACAGTTACTTTATAGCAATTTTCGTCGGACAAAAATACTTTAAATTTATATAATTTTTTTATTTATGAATCGATTGTAATAAAACAAACACAGACAAACAAAAAAAAATTGAAAATCATTGTTTTGGGCATACTATTTTTTTCTCATATATCTTTCATTTACAGTCAGCGAAAAGATATCTTTCATTTACAGTCAGCGAAGAGAAATTTTATTCATAAGTTTTCATTTCCCACCTGTGGTAACAAGACATAGCACGGCGTTGAATTATGCCGCTCTACTAACATGTACCGTGTTGCATACAGCATGTAGCTAAAAATAAAATCATATTATGTTTTTGGTTTTGTATTTTAGATGCCGAGGATGGACGAGCAGAGAGCAAGTACTCCAACTATTGATGAACGCCGGGATCCTATGTCTTCTCAAGTAAGTTTACATTATATTGACGTGTAGATTAGCGTCACGTTTTTGTTTCGCATACTAAATTAGGTAAAAATAATCCAATGCATTCTAAATTAGGTAAAAATAAATAATTTCTATTTCTCCGCTTTGGTTGGTTAGACAAAAGTCGGTGTTGATTTGTTCCATTCAACACAAATCTAGGTTTGTTCTCGTATGAGTCATTGTTAGTATTTAGACAAAATAATTGATTATTATTTTATTGATATCTGAACGTCGTTGATACTAAATATTTTTAATTTCTCCTTAAGCTTCTATTATTAGTTTTGAAAACAGTTTTAGTTGATTTGAGCTGTAACAAACTATGTAATAAAATCTAGAAGAAACTGAATTTGGCTTACCTTTAATAATTATATCATCATGAAACTTGGCAGTAATAATAAAACATTAAATCAAAATTAAATTAAATTAAATTAAAAAAATAAAACATAATATTATAATAATATAAAACATATTATTATCATATCACCAAGCTGGTGTGATGATAGAATATTGAAGCTTTTCAGATGTTACTAGTAATACTAGTAAACCATTTGAATTTACATGAGTTTCATACAATTTATAGGCCTGAGTACATTTAGCCGCACTTATGCCTCTTTATGTAGAAATGCGTGTTTTTTAGTAATTTTTAGAACTGTATATTATGAAAAAATATATATTTGATTAATGTAATATACTAATATGAAATAGATTTTTAAACTGAAGCATTAATTCAAGACCTTCAGGCCGTCGTGGTACGTCTGATTGTGGGCTTTTCTTAGTCCGATTCATACTAAAGAAGGAATGAAGTAATTTCATTTCTTCGCTTTGGAACACGTAATGTTTGGAGAACTGGGCGGAAAGTGGAAACGAAATGTCTAAGAAATACCTTTTTATAAAAAAATACGTTAGACTTTTATGTACTTAAGCCTAATTGAATGTTTTACATGGTCTTCAGGTACTATACAATCGCGGACCACCGCCGTATATGCCAAACGTGCCCCCGCCCTCGCATTTTAAGTAAGTACGGTTTTTTTTATTTACTACTGTATAAAAATTTAAACATAGTTTTTATATATTAAAACTATTTCATATCGATAAATGATTTTGGTAACAATTAGAAACTATATTCAACAGACATTTTCCTATGTTTGTCCAGAACTAGAAATTATTATTGTGATAGTGAAATAAAATGGCTTGTTGTTCAACAGCCCTGGATACGGGCGTCCTGGCGCGTTCGAGCGTTTCCCACCCGAGTCTTTCCAACCACCCCCACCTGGTATCAAGGATTCTCCTAGCGGGTAATTATATGAAAAAGTAGCTATTGACGTTGTCATTTTACATCTTTTATAAGATAAACTCCAGAGAAATTCTTTTATATTATCAATAAAATTTATTTAAGAAATGTTTTATTATATATTATGTGTTATTATTGTAGGCACGAAGATCCTCTGGAGGCTTTCAATAGGATGATACGCGAGAAAGAGATGCGCGCGAAGAGGCGTGAGGAGCGCCGTCGCGCCCACTCAGGTTCTCGCAGCCTGTCCCGCTCGCGCACGCCTCGTTCGCCTCGTTCGCCGCGCTCGCCTCGCTCTCAGCGTTCGCCTCGCTCGCAGCGTTCGCCTCGCTCGCAGCGCTCACCTCGCTCGCCGCGTTCGCCGCGAGTGCGCCCGCGCAGTCGCGGCTCGAGCAGAATTAAATATTCTAGGTTGCGTTATTATTTTTATTATATCTGTATTTTGGAAAGCAACTATTATAATAAAATCACTCAGGGACCTTCCTGAACTTATCTTCCTGGTAGTTTCCAAAACAAACTATTCAGCTTGTACAACTTTTAAATACAATAAGTTTTCGTAGAGGACCCCCCTCATTCTCTGCTGCAAGTGCATCTCGAATTAGTGATCCTACAAGGCCTTCTTACAGCAGTGACGCCTGATAGTAGTTCTATATCTTAATTTTTTAAATTGTTTTTTAAGTAAAGAATGAGTCGATTACTTTTTTTACAATAAAATTATCGATTATTTCATTACTTTTAAATCAATACCCTATATTTAATCTCAATTTTCTTTAAGGGCCCATCTATAAATGACGTCACAGGTTAAGGGGAGTGAAGTGGATTGCCAAAGTTTGGCATGTGTGACAAGGGGGTGGGAGAATTAAAAAATATAGAGACGTCACATTTCGAAATATATTATATTTTGACTACAATATAACACACATCATTTCGGAATTGTTGTTTTATTTTAATAGTAAAGTTGCCAAATATGTGTTAGTAGGCAAGGTTCCAAAAATGTTACCAGCTGTAACAAGGACGGGGGATTGGGAAAATGGAGCCCATAATTTAAATGTTTTAATTTGCTTAAAAATAATCAATATGTTTCTTTTGTACTATAGATCGCGGTCAGCGTCGCGCGGTCGATTGCGTCGTTCCCCGTGGTCTCCTCGGCGACGACGTACTCGAGAAAGGACATTGTCGTTGACACGGTATGTGTTGTAGTGCTAAATGCTGATAAAATCATCAATAAACAAACATTAGGATTGAATTAAAAATATATGTTTTATTATCATTGTGAATCTATTTATAGCGATCTACCGATCGCGTTTCTTAGACAATGTAATTTGTTTTAAGATGATTGAAGTCAATTCCTGAAACAGTTGTAATAAGTGAACCTAACATATAATTGAAAAAAAAAATCCTATTCGTAGTCGTATAATTTAAACTAATATTATAAATCTGGAGAGTTTGTTTGGTTGAATCACGTTAATAGTTTTGATGTAATTCACACTGGCAGAGTTACCTTGAACAAGTAAATATGGCATTACAGGTCCCCGTCGCCGCGGCGCCGGCACCGCTCGCCTCTGCGCTATCGCTCGCCGCTTCGCTCGCCGCCGCGCTCGCCTCGCTCGCAGCCTCGCTCGCCGGCGCGCTCGCCGCCGCGCCCGCTCATGTCGCTGCCGCTGCCCGCGCTGTCGCCCCGCCCCATGTCGCCGCACAGGTACGCCGCATATGAAAGCACCCTCCATATGTATACTTTAAGACATAAATCCTGAATGGCAAAGCTTCTGATTGTAAACGCTACAGTCGTGGGTTCGATTCCCACGCGATGACTGGTGATCTTATGACTTCGCTCTGGTAACAATTAAAAGGCGGCGTTTAGTTCAACCACTCGACTCCCAATGTCTGGATTTGGCGTGGAAAATAGAGAATGGAGTGTCCTTGGAACTGAATTCTTTCTTCCTTAGTTTACCTTACGTTTTTAACATTAATATATTTCTATTCCACAGATACCCAGGAGTGTACGACGAACTGTTATCACCGCCGCGCCGAAGCGTAGACCCGCCGCTAGGAGCCAGGTACGATAGTAACAGATTAACTAAGGAAACGCGTTGTTCGGTCCTTTACCCTATCAATGTGACTTCTTATCACATCGCACTGTTAAAGTCATTCTAGTCCGTTGTCTTATATCGGTAAATAAATATGAAATTTGGTTGAAAAAATATATCATCGAGCGGTAAGTGTGAAGCATATGACGTCATCATCTTGTGCGTATATCGAATCCAGATTGTTCGAGTTCCAGCTTACATTGAAGATGTGGTGGGTTCCTGCTGAATTTTTGTTGTAACTAAATTATAATTGTTGTAAATTGTTAGTATTTTATATTTAAGAACGATGCATGAGGAAGAATAAATATGCCTAAAATGTATTATTAATTTAATATTTATTTTTTATTGTAAGTGTATTATGTACAAATTTATGTTCAAAATACTATATAACATGTTGTCAAGGGCATCTGCAAGACAGTGTAAGTTATCCATATCAGTATTATTATGTACAAGTAGAAAACTGAAAGCTTGTTAATTTTACTAAAAATTCCACCCAGTTTTTATTAGACTTTTAAAATATTATACAGTTTAAAATATCTCCTGGCACTTGTGAGATTTTTTTAAATAAACATCTTGTTTTAAGCTTAATTTTAATTTGTTTTATCCAAGACTAAAGAGTTCAAGTCCCGCTACATTAAAATTTTTATACATTTTCTATAATCCAATATGGATTCCATCCTAAATTTGGAATAAAAGGTTTAAATCTAAAAACATTAAATTTTATTTTCTTATTTGATATACATAAGGACGTATAGCATATTGCCCATCTCTTGCGCCATGGATTCGTCCTTGCATATTGTTAGAAATTTTCTCTATTCATTTGCTACATCCATAATGATAAAACGATTTTGAATAATACTGTTTGTATTACAATTGTAATTTAAATTATCTGTTTATTTGTATATAACTCCTATTGTTTTTGTTGATAACAAAGTTGTGACATTGTTGTATCATGACAAAGTTGCATACATAGAAATTGTAGTGTTCATCTTTTTGCATATAGACGAGATAGACAGACGTTTACCGTATATATATAAAATTTTGTGAAATGATGAATTAATTTAATACTTAACTATAATTAATGTTATACTATGTTTGTAAAATTTATGTATTTGTTATGTAAATTGATGTTTTTAATGTTCTGGTCGGTATACTGTAAAGAAGTCTTTGTGACATGTAAAACTTTCAATTTTATTATATTTTGAATAGCGCTTTGGTTATTTAAGCATTAATTTATATGCTCACAAAAAGTTCTGTCGATAGTAATTTTTATACTAGCTTTAGAACACGTTAACAACAGCCACCTTGTTCGTGTTGCATTGCTTTTATTTTGGCGAAGAAAAATGCGAGCGTTGCTTGATTAAGTTTACTCACGTTTTAAGTGCGAAAATATCAATATAATAAAAACAAAACAACAAACCTTTCAGCTTAATAAAAACAAGAAACTTAAAAAAAACAACAAAAGTAAAAACAGAGTAAAGAGAATTAAAATAAAATGGCGGATATAACTAATGTTACGAGACGTTCTGTTTTGAACGGGACTGTCACGTTTTTGCTTGTGCGTCCCGATGTCCCGAAACATGGCACCGGGGCGTACAAATGTACTTCCAAATGGTAAAATAACGTTTGAAGTATGAAAATAAAATGCCTTTTAAAGTGCCTTGTTTTACACGTGTTTATATGTAAAACACCTTTTACATGTGTTTATATGTATTTATTAAAAATATATGTATAAAAAATTGCAATTTTTTGTATTTACAATATTAGATTTCTATTAAGTCTGAAAGGGTTTCGTAAGTTATATAGATATCATTCAATAATATTATTATTGAATGATATGGACATAGGTACTGTCGCTATCTTCATATTTAACTTCAAAGTCTGTACGATCTGAAGCTATAGTATTTTTCTTAACTGGAATATTTACTGTATTATCATTTCGGTTTGTTTCCATTATGGTGACATCTTTGCTTGTCATAATCGGGATATTGTCTTGGTCATAAACCAATTAAATCTTTAACTCTTAACTGTTTTAAACGATTCTCTTTTGAAATGTGTGTCATCACTTTACTTCCAAAAATTGTTACATACCTTAAGTCAGGTTTATTCGCTGTCCACACTTCATATGGAGTTATATTTTTTAATCCAGTCCAACTGGCCTATTTCTTAAGTAGACAGGTATTTATAGCTTCTGCCCAATTTTTTTTATGTAAACCAGCATCAAAAATTAGACATCTTGCCTTCTATACTAATGATCTATTTATTCTTTCGCTCAAGCCATTCTGTTGAGGAGTATAAACATTAGTTATTTTGGTGAACTATAGCTGTATCTTTCAAGTGTTCTTCAAACTCTTTGCTACAGAATTCTAGGCCATTATCTTTCCACAAGATTTTTATTTTTCTTCCCTTTTTGATTTTCAGCCATATTTTTGTTTAATAAATTTTAAAGTTCTCGTTTCGCTTTGAAGACCATGCGAATGGGATACAAAAATAAAGAAATACCTCGCTCCTTCAATGGAAGTTTCTCCATTCCACTCTATTGCGTGCGGAACTCCACTGGTCCGCTAAGATTTGCGTATATTATATCTAGTGTTGCACTGCTCTTCATCCCATCATCCCCAGCATCCCTACGTGACTAAACGGCAAACGTGTTTGTTTCTCTTCCCAAAGTGTAGTGCGTGTACTTTTGCTTATTACTGACCTCAGGAATATCATATACCGACCCATCTGTATATGATATTCCTGTGACTGCTCTCTCTTTCATATTCTCCTCATATTGTCATAATCTATGTACCCTTTGCGCCGATACCAGATCTGGTTCTGTTTTCGTAGTATATAATCTGTACACACTTCATTAATGCGACATTTCCAACGAGTTTTTTTTTGTCGAGTGTATATATAGCAAAAGTTTTCTGTAAAAACCACCAGACTCGCAAAAAGCAAGGCTTGGAAAGCAAGGTTGATTGTCAAATTTGGTACGCGCAATACATTTGAAACTGTGATGCCATATTCTACATCGTTAAGTACAGCTGTAATGATGTTTGTCTTGTAGTCATATGCTACCCGCCCTACTATCTATGTATTAATATTAAATCTTCCATTTATAAATATGACACTAACTGCATTTGATTGTTTTAGAACGTTGTTACGACATTGATTTTTCTAGTGACCGGTCAGTATATTTGGAATATTTTATGATTACGACAGCTTTTGTCGTATCACTGATAGATTGTCTTTGGCTATTTTTATTGCCATAAATTCAAATAATTTTATTCAAAATAAGAAGAAACATGCTCCATTTTTTGAACGTCAAATAATTTACCACCAGTTCACTAAAGTTAATGCCTCAGACCTGAGAAGAACCGGCGCAAGAAACTCAGCGGGACTTATTTTTCTAAAATCAATTTTATACAAATACACATTTAATTAACTGTGACAATGACTGGAGCGAGACTGGAGCGAGCATTTCATTCCCAAGGCGTGTTATCATTTATAAAATCATTAATTTGGTAACAACCTTTAACACACAAACGTCTTTTGACAATTTTTTAAAATCGTGATATAGAAAATTCTCTGAGGTTTTCTGGGATCCTATTGTAAAAGCGTACACATTGTCCCATGAAAGAATTGCGGATTCGATGCAACCGAGTTACAGGTGCACTAAGATTAAGCCTGTTTCTGGTGTGAATATTATGAACTTCACCAATTTTGGTAAAATTGTTAATGTATTTTTTAACATACATAACATTTTCAAAAATATATTGAGATGCGACTGTCAATATATTAATTTCTTTAAACTTTTGCCTTAATGAGTCTTTAGGACCTAAGTTATAGATTGCACGAATAGCTCGCTTCTGCAGGACAAATATTAGTTGAATACCGGTTGCATTACCCCAACGTAAAATCCCATAGGACATAATACTATGGAAGTAGCTGAAGTAAACAAGTCGAGCCGTTTCTACGTCAGTTAATGATCTAATTTTTTTGACTGCGAAAGCTGCGGAGTTAGGTATATTTGGAGTCTATGGTGATACCGAGAAATACCGTGGAATCCACAGGATCTACGGGTTCACCATTCAATAGTACATCGGCTTTAACAATTTTCGTGTTAGGTATCCTAAAAATAATACATTTAGTTTTTTTACTATTCAATAGTAAGTTATTAACACTGAACCAATGTACTACTTTCGAGAGAGCATTGTTTACATCGTCATATACGACTTGTCGTCTTTTTATTTTGAAAATCAATGTAGTATCATCAGCAAACAATACTATCTCATGGTTCTTTTCAACTAAATCTTTTCCTCTGAACTCTGTCAACTAAATAAGAGGTCAGAAGATTGAGTGCACGTCTTCTTATGCCGTAGTAGTGTAGCTTCATGACCAATATTGAATGCTGTACATAATCAAAGGCTTTGGACAAATCACAAAACATGCCAAGAGCATCCTGCGATCCCTCCCAAGCCTCATATATATTCTTTATAAGACTTATACCAGCATCTGTAGTTGAACGACCTTTAGTAAAACACTACTGTTTATCGTGCATGAGATTGTGTGAATCAAAATGGAGTAATATTTGATTTAGAATATTTTTTTCAAAAATCTTACTGAACGAGGGTAGTGTAGAAACAGGTCGAAAATTATTGGGATCAGATGTACTACCCGATTTAAATATAGGTATGAATTTATTAAATTTCATTAGGTCAGGAAACACACCATACTTTATACAATTATTAAATATAGTTGCGAGGTGAGGAGCAACAGCATCTATTATATGAATAATCAATTTGCAGTGGCGTAGCGGGCGTAACTCGCGCCCGGTGCAAAATACCTTTTCAGCGCCCCCCAGACGAACATCGTATAATTGTATATATATAATATACTCCTAATTTAATATATTTAAATAGTTTTGCAGACCTTTTGGCGCCCCTTTGTGAGTAGCGCCCGGGGCATGATGCCTCCCTTCCCCCCCTCACTACGCCACTGTCAATTTGACAGAAATACCCCATAGATCCGACGTTTTCTTGATATCTATGGGCTTAAATGTCTTAATTATGTCTCTTGAATCGACTGGTTTAAATTTAAAGTCTACATTACATTTGTGTACGCTCTCCTTAAGTAATGATTCAGCGACTGTTGTGGAGGATATAAGTGTATCGGTTGTTGAAACTGGAATATCAGCAAAGAATTTTTCAAATACATATCGATGGGTCCTAAGTATATGGGCCAAACTAACAATTTGGCAATTTTGACTTTTTTATGCCAAACGCATTCTATCGATATAGTTTATCAGGTCAGCTATTAAAAAATAGAAATTTCTGCATAGAAATAGGACTTTTTGTTAGAATATAACGGCCTATCTAACACTCATTTAAGCGTATAAGGGCCAAATAGTCATTTAAGACTTCTACGCGGGGAATTTCCACACATTTATTTATGTTTGGGGCCAATCAGCCAGATTGATACTTATACGCTAAACAAAGCAATGGTTGCACTGTGTTGACTGAAAAAGTTTAGTATTGTTTTTATTACGTTCGTCATTAGATAGATAACAAAAAACGTCTCTTTTTCACCAATTATGAGATAGAACGGCCAAAGTGGTAAATTGGCCCATGTACGTGCTGTCTCTTATACAAA
>JAAIXJ010000065.1:66197-84386 GCA_013403705.1 Heliconius hermathena
CCTACCCTGCTGGGTGCGGGATACAGCGTGAAGCTGATATAAAAATTAACTAATAAAAAACTTTAATCGCCTCTAATTATATCGTGTCAAATAAGACAATAAGTAATTTTATCTCTTTATTTTTTGATTGATGTTATACAGACTTTATTTTTTGTCTGTCCACGTCAATACTTTTTTTTTATTAAAGCTAAATTTTTACTAAATTGAATAGTTAGATCTTACTAAAATTCAACATTCAATTAAGCTTTTCTTTAAGAAATACAATATATTCATATAGAGGACCTAATAATAATCATTTTTGGGGCTGATTATTTTTTAAAACAATGTGTAAACGCGATTTTTTTTCTATTACTTAAATGATCTAAGTGAAAACTCAGTTATCATGTTACCAAATCGTATAACGTATAAGTCTCTATGTGACATAGTTACCACAATACCTAACTTACTATCATTCGTTATAATCAGTTGTTACCTTAGTCTCATTATTAATCAGTTTTATAAGTAAAATATGAAAAAAATATTATATTTTGTTACTTAGCATTATACGCGTAAAACAGCCAATGTGGTACATTGGCCTTTTTAGAGTGTTTTTAGATAAGAATAAATATAACAAAAACTAACGTATAAGGGCCATTGTGCAGTAAAAACAAAACTAGGATAAATATAAATAAAATACTACGGTATATATAAAGAGGATAGTTGTCTTAGCTGATAAGCAAAGTTTCGTTTTCTTCGGATGTACCAACATAAAATTATAGCAAATTTAAACTTTGGAAGCCTCTCCTGTAAAGTTGTGATTTCGCACTTTGGCCCTTATACTTAGGAGCCATCGATATGCAACTTCTTGATTTGAGCTGGTTAGGTTAAAGTAGTTAAAGTTACGATTCTTAGCTTTTCCAGTTTCACCCATGTCATTTTAATTTTATCAAAAGAATTTTTAATTTTATTTTTAATATGTAAAGATTTTGCCATAACACATACTTTTTTAAACAATTTAGAATAGACCCTAACATAATGATTACATGATTCACTATGGTTATATGTTTTCTCACTATAAAGTTCATATAACCTTTGTCTACTCTTATGAATCCCCACAGTCGCCCAATCATAAAATGACAAGAAATTCCTGGAATTTACAGTTTTAGCAGTAAATATAGCATTGAACTCACTTTTAATAACATTGAAAAATTTCCCATATAGGAAATTTGGTTTATTTTTATATTTTAGGTAAGTTTTGGTATTATATTACTTCTAAATTTTTCTACACGACCAGTTGTCATCGGTATACAAACATTTTTTTTTTATTTTTATTAATTATGTTTTTACCAAAGTGAAAGGAAGCCAACTGTCCGCAATGATCTGAGCTTAACATATTAATTATGGACTTTTTACATGGTATGGAGTTTGTAAAAATATTATCAATACAAGTTGTACAATGAGTGATTCTTGTTGGATCTAGAAATAAATTATCTAGGTTATATGAATTTAGTAATGACCTGAATCTGATACAAGTGGTGGAATTATCTAGTAAATTAATATTAAAATCACCACATACAACTATTAATTTCTTAGATCCAGATAATTTTACAAGAACCTGTTCTAAAATTATTTCATAGTGTTCATATAACCCAGTGGGAGGTTTGTATACACTTACAACAATGAAATGCTCAAGCTTAGCACAGGCCATTTCAATAGTTTGCTCAACAGAGAGGCTCGCAATGTCTTCACGTTCTTTAAACTTGTAAGATTTATTCAAAATTATTAAGGAGGCACCGCGTATTGCTTTTTCTCTGTTGAATATACTAGCTACTTGGTGATTACTAAAATGAAAAATAGCTTCAGAGCTTCGAAGCCAGTGCTCTGTAATACAAAGTACATGAATACTATTACTATTTAAGTCATATTTCAATCGCTTTAAAGCGCCTTTTGCGACAAAAGCTTTTCGGAACCGAAATCTATCTCTATCTCTATCTACCTATATTGGTTTTTATGACGTCTGCACTTATTTCAATCCCGGATTGATAAATTGCCATCGACATGGACTGTATTTTCCATACAATTCCGCTAAAGTTAATGAACCGATCCACTCATCTCAGTTTCTATAATTTGAGTTACATATTGAGTCATGGAGTCACAATTATATTATTATACGAACTAATTTTCCCTGTATAGCTGGTATCATCAAAAATATTCTTTAACTTTAAAATTTATCGAACGCCTTGCCCATAACCTAATAAATAATACGCAGTATAACGTTTTAGAAGAGACTGACATTTATTGTAATGGAAATATGTAATTACATAAATTGGACATAGATGGCTCTAGTAGACAATATTTTTTACATTTTGTTATAAGATTAACAATAAATGTGAATTTTAGTCAGTACAGCCAGATTGTCATGGAAAATTAGGCACGTACCGCTTTCACCCCGGGGCGGTCCTTCCAGCTTATGTTATTATGTGTGTTTTTAAATTGTTATATGAATTTAAGTAGTGCTCAACAGCTTTTGCTTACATACCATTTTTATATGTGTCGTAGTGTAGCTGTTTTCTTAGTTCCACATCAGATGCTCCACATCTTTAATTTTTGTGTTTCATCAAATCATATCCAACAAATTTAAGGGTTTTTTTCTTAAGGTGCAACTTTGTTATATTTCATAGTATACTTGATCTTTTGAATTTATTTCTTGTATATCATAGAAAAATGTCTATTATGATTAATAAGTTTACACGGCGCCATTTTATTATTTCAAATATTTTAGATGGACTATTATTGTTTTTTATCGAGTTCCTTCAGGTTTCATTAAACATCTTAGATTTTCGATTGTCAACGAAAAATGGCCATTACGCCCAACAACTTTTAATATGGACCACTTTTTTTATTTTTTATATTTTAACATCTCCTCCGAGTCCAAAGCAAATATCGATACGCGGCAAAAGAAAGTGAAAATAGTGGCGCCCCCTTCACCGCGCGCAATGTTTTACGATTTTTGCTTATGTAATGTATTCTTTGATTTTGTATGTAGAGGATGGACTTGAAACTACAAGGCCAAACTGTATCCCCCGTATGGTAGCAAATTTAAAGACGTAATCATATCAAATAGTATATTATAAATAATTATTTAATGTCGCCATATACGCGTCGAAAAGCCAAAACCAAATTCGAAGATCGTATACTATTGGGAAGTACTGGGAACGTTAAAGAACTAATACGGCCGAACCGATCAACAATACTGCCAGTACATTTGCAGCTGGGGTTGTGTCATAATGTAGTTCTAATTTATATGTCTAATTAACATTTAAGATTTCTTTATAAAGATTTCTTAAGATTTCTTTGATATTGCTAATATAAATCGATAAATATAAATCCTTCGTATTATTGCACAATAAACATGATACAATTCTATTTTTTTCTTAAGTCAGTTTACCATTCTTGCGCTCTGGAGGACGCTATATTCAATTACATATGACGTCACATAGTCTATAACCAACGGACAATTTATACGCTTCCAACGATACTTCAATTGTCAAATTATGGTAAATATTTTAGAAACTGTACTGAAACACATGAACATACATACAGTGCCGGTCAAAAGTTTGAGATCACAATGAATAAATATGAGAAAAAATTAAAAGCCAACATGTTTAAAACTTTATAGAAAACTGGATTTATTTCATGTTACACACAAGACTTAAAACTAAAATAAAGAAGAAGTCTACGAATACATTCTTACGTTCCGAACATAACACACACACAATAGAATTTAAACAGATTTTTCGTCGAAATATCCTCCTTTGCACTTAATGACTGGTTTTATCAATCTGGGCATGCGAGCAATTAATTTATCTCAAGTTCCTTGCGAGATACTATTCCAGATTTCCTCTAATGCATTCCACATAGCCCGCTGTGAACATAGACACTGTTCCCGAATGTTTCGATCAACGCTTCCCACAAAAGTTCCATGGGGTTAAGATCGGAGCTTTGAGGTGGCTATGTCATGTTTTCTAATACTTTTTCTGACTGTTTTTTGTCTATGTAGCCTCTACATATTTTCGAACTATGCTTTGGATCATTGTTTTGCTGGAAAGTAAATCCTTTGCCGATTAACTTTAGTCCGGAGGGAATGGCGTTTTTCTCCAAAATTTCTTTATACTGCTTCTTTTTCATTATGCCTTTGATTTGGACTAGATTTCCCGTAGCCTGAGAAACAACCCCAGATCATAACAGATCCACCACCATGTTTGACAGTCGGCACTACACACTGGCATCATCCTTTTTTCGGCAGGCTGTTTGACGACCACTCTCGATGGACGAGGGCCCATTGCATCCATTTTTTTTTATTCTGTGGTTTCAAAGAGGTTTTCGAACAACAACGACCAAACAACTTGACGTCTCGCAGGACACAGGATTTTCTCGAGATTTGTTGACTTCAACAAGAATTTCTGGGGCAGTTAGACGTCTATTCCGCTTGCTGGTCACTAAAATAAACTCGTCTTTTTACTTGATTGTTGCGCACAATAGTGCGATGAATGCAAGCTTGATAACTTGAGTTGTCCTGGCGTTCAGATTTGCCTTCGTTATGGAGGACAACGATGACAGATCGCGTTTCAACACTAATTTCCGAAACTTTTCCCATTTTAAGGATGTCTTGACTGTAGGAGTCACAAAATCAGATTAACTGTGGATATTCATAGATAACCATAAAAATACAAGGTTAAAATAATAATTAAAAATATTTTGATATCTAAAGCTGTGGTAGTGATGTAATAAACTTTTTATAATCGATTTTTCGCGACGGTCGGACTACCTCTTCCGCCTACCATTCAAGTTAGGATACAATACTTGTTTATTGCCCTTTCCTTGGCTTCTATAGAAAAAAATAAGCTTTTAGGCAATCTTTATGAACAATAGAATATGCAGGTGTGCAAATTACTTTTTATCACAACAACAGTAAGTTTTTATTAATGATCTCAAACTTTTGACCGGTAGTGTCTTGTCCCATAAAAATAATTTTATTTCTTAGGAGTTAATATTTTCCAGTTGTACTCTATATATAATATATACATATGTATGTCGTTTAAATCCTAAAGTTTTATAATTTTGTAGGTAATTTGCAAGTTACTCCTGCTTTATCATCTATTTTCTGTGTATTCCGTTATCATTAAAATCATTAATTTAATTTATTTATTATTATAAAAACAATTGTTTTGTACATTTACATATTTTTGTTTTGTTTCATTTTGATAGGTGCATTACCACATTGTTAATTAATGTTCCTCTTTGTACTTAATTATGTATAAGATTTTCATTATAAATATAATAGCAAACAGTAGTTTCTTGTTAAAAAAGACTGATTATTTATACGTGTATATATTAAACATTGTGAAAATGAAGTGTAAAACATAAAATTTTAAAAATTATATTTTGTATTGTCAATAAAAGAAACTTTTTTTATATATTATTTAATTTAATAATTTAATACGACTCTTTAATGTTTGTAGTCGCTTATGCCAAAAAATTTTGACTATTATTTTTGTTGAAATGTAGACACTACTATATTTTTTTATACTTTGTGGTAAAAAAAATATGGACATGTGTTACTAGATATAATAAATAAGTATAAAACATATGTTTATTGTTGAACTAACTAAAGTATTAAAATGGATATTTTAAGTAATGTATTTGTTATGATGAATATAACAAATATTGTATAAAATTTATTAGATTTTCATGAAATTTAAGATACTTAAATTAAAAACTTTACTACCATGATTTATGTGTTATATATTTTTTGTGTTAGTTTCTGCTTAGATTTATAAATTTATTGTTGTGAACTTATTTGTTGCATTTAAATAATTATTGAAAATACTAGTAATATTGCAATGAACTTGTTGAAATTTAAGAATGTAATGTAACGTGAAGTCTAGTAATATTAAACTTCTCATTACATTACATACATATGAAATATGTGAAGTTTAGTATATATAAAATACTTATGTTACAATAAAAGGCAAAATTATAAAAATGCTAAAATTATCTACTAAAATCAAATATTTGCTAATTTATACAGTACAGAACCTATGTACCAAATTATAATGGGATCCTCTAACATGTTTTTACTAATGTTAATGAATCCTTGTAAGAGTATTTACATATGTATATCTAAGTTTACCTTTTGTGTGTTGTTTGGAAAGTTTTAGTAATTTATTAGTATAGAAGAAAGGTGCACACTAATTGAGAATATATAATGATGTTGAATTAAAGTGTATACTACTAACATTTTATTTAAATTTATGGTATATTTATGTCAAAATCACAAGTTTTTATTTTTCTTATTTTATTTCATTTCATTATCATCACATATGGTTCGTAGCTTTTTTTAAACAATACATTTATTTACAATTTTTTTATTATATTATATTACTTACAACTAGACTAAGCAGGGATGTTATGGAACTTTGTAACCATAACTATCAGATATCCGAACACTATCTGTAACCGAATTTGTTTCGGATAATTTCAGATATGGGCGGAGGTGTTTAAAATCGTATCCCGCACATAGCAGGATAAGTAGAGGGAGCCTGGGAGCCTAGTGTTAGGACACTCCGTTCCCACTAAGACATTTCGTTTACCCACTTTCCGGCGAATTCGTGAGGCATTACGTGTCGAGTGGTGGAACTCAACGCCGCGCTTTGCTTCCTTACCAGAGCGAACAAATGAAAATAATAAATATTTCATAAGGTCCGAAATGTGACATCCATAACATCTCTGCTACATAGATATAGTTTCTAAGTTAACTTTTTGTCTGACTTTGTTTATATTTTAAGTAATTAAGTGTGGTAATTATAAAAAAAATTTTTCCCAAGATTATTTTGATGTTTCAATTATATGTACATATGTGTTTGTTTTAAAGTGGCACATTACTATGAAATACCTACAAAGTACCGTATCCTAAATATTTAAGTTTAGCTTAGAAATTTCATTCAACAATGCAATAGTAGCAAATGTCATTAAATTTTGATTTTAACAATATTTTGAAATGAAATAGTTTAAATAGTTGCGTTATAATGTTTAAATATGTCGTTATTTATTATGCCATGTAAATTAAAGAAATATTGTAATAAATATATTTATAAAATACTAAATATTATTTGAATAGTTTAGGGTCAGATTTTCTGTATCCCGTTGAATGCAGACGTTTCATGATAATTATGTTTAACGCAATCTTAATAGAACTAAAATTTATCAATATATGAAATTTAAAATTCGTAAATTATAATTTTTATAGCTTATTTAAGTCTGCATTTTCTGTGGTCGCCGACTTGGATGACATCACACGGGTTTACTCGAGATCATCGCGTACGCACAATAAAATGTATAGCACACCCTTACAGATTCTCCCATGTGAAAATACGACTCGCAAATTGCAAGCGAACTCAACAAATGTCTTGTTAGTACTACCTACCTGCGTTCTAGGCAAATCGGGCCATGTGACGTCACACCCTGAAGTATCACGGGATGATATACAAATCCAAGCACCTTCCTACCATACCATCTGGATACGTACACCGCTGCTGTGCTGTTTTGTAGGAACTTCCTACCACGCGCCACGCAACTACTACCCCTACTACCTACTTGCGGCAGTGATTCTAGGGCCACACGAATTTGGATATCTTCAAAAAGCGCGTCCCTCCAAATCAACGGCCCGCAACGCACCTGTAGCTCCCCTGGTGTTGCACGGAGTCGTAAGCGGCGGTGATCACTTACCATCAGGTGACCCGTATTGCCCGCTCCACGCTCATTTGCCTCGTCTTTTCTAATAAAGAAAACTATATGTGTTTTTGAGTTTGTTTTTTTTTACTTTTTTAAAATTTCAATTATAGAAAAAAATAAATAAATTTTTCAGTGAGTAGTGAAGCGTTTGGTATTTCATTTAAGTTCATTTCTAGTGTGCAGTCCCCAATTCTAACGATGAAAAATGAGTCCACTTTTTAAGAAGTAATGCGTAGTCTAGTATATCTCATTCAAGAGATTATTTATTATTCTATGTATTTAATATAATTACAATTTTTATCAAAAAAAATCTGACTTCCACTGGATCCTATAATCAGAACCTAAGCAAACTCATCAAACTACCCTTCAAGGGTAGTTGTATCCTTCCCAATAAAAGAATCATCGAAATTGGTTGGCGTGATATTGAGTTATTCGTCCATTTGTCGCCCACGTACTGAATGCAAATTTAACCCTTATGTGATTTTCTCATGTCATGACATTGTCAAAATGGAACAAATTAAAATGGGACCACACGGGAAGTACCAGCTTTCAAATAAAAATGGAATCATCAAAATCGGTTTACCCAGTCAAAAATTCAGAACTTTAAGCTGGTAACAAACGTAAAAAACACAGTCGAACAATATATACCTCCTCCGTACGGAAGTCGGTTAAGAAGTCACCAGTTTGTGATCACGGAAATTACGTTGACTTAAATAAGTTATAACCTGTTAATTTATTAATGTATTTATTTTTTCTCCAAATAACTTAGATTTTATATATTTTACATTGCCTTAAATATAATAAAATCAATTTGAACTTCAACATCTTATGATTATTTGATGTTTCAGATTTTGATCAAGTCCGTTTACGAAAAAAAAATGACATTTTTTTTTTCAACATGAAGTAAATAAATATTTTAAATGAAATTCTCATTGAGGCTTCTCGTGGAAGTGTGACTGTAAAATCGATTGGTTGTGGGTTCGATCCCCACTCGAGGAAAAGAAATATTTATTTACATTTAAATTTTCATTTCTTCTGGTGTCGAGGCAAAGCGTAGTGTTGATTTCCGCCACTCAACGCGGTAATGCCTCCAGAACTCAGCGGAAAGTGGGGAACGAAGTGTCTTAACATTAGGTTCCCTCTGCCAACACTGCTGTGTGCGGGATAAAGCGTGAAGCTGATAAAAAAATGAAACTCAAACTGGATTAATCGCGTATATTTATATCGCGTATATTATAAGTTTTAAGCATGTTTCGAACTAACGAAAAGAAATCCGACGTTTCGAACGCTTTGCAGTTTCCTTGTTCACGAGAAGATTGAGGTAGTTGATACAATTATTACATAAAACTACCGCCGATTCTTGCAGAATATACTGATTGTATTTTGCCCTTCGATGTAATGGGTTTGAAACATAAGCAGGATTCATTTCTCAGTCTCACGACACACTCCGCAGCCGTAAGTCCTATTCTATCTCACGGAACATCCGCGCCTCGGTGCGACGGGGCCCCTGATTAGCGTACGCAAGGCATTCCCCTGTGATCGCCAACTCTTCACGAGCGTCTATCAAAGCTCGTACTTTTTTTTCAAGGGCGAGCTACTCTCGCCCCTCCCCGCCCGATGACGGTGTCAAGACCAGTCAACAGCAATAAAGTCCATTCGAAAAAAAATGGATTTGGGGCATCGCCACCTCAGTCTTCCTTGACCAAGGACTATTGCAGTGTTCAGAAAGTCGGGTTAATTAGCTTTTTTATAAAAATCTTTTATTTTTATCATATTTTTAATATATGATTTATTGGGTTCTTAATCGATACTATTATAATTTATAACCAACAGACGAAGAACTTGCAATATAATTTTTTTTGCGATAGAAGAACACTGCACTACTAACTATACTATTATTTTTATGAGTTTAGGACATGGTAATGTACTGTTCTTTTATTATTATAATATTATACCACTTTTATTGTTAATATTTAACTTGTCATTCTTACATAAAAAATATTAAAAAATGTGTAAATTTTTAACGCATGTGTAATATAAATAACAATTTAGGATTTTTTTTAAATGATGCAAGTACCCAATATTGTAATATTTTTTAGTTGATATTTACCCCCAACTCTTTCTTTGGCTAGACGTGTTTGCATAATGTATTAACTTAATTTCATATTCGGCAACAAAAAGTATATTTTTGAACAATACAGGTCATATATGAATTTTTAGGTCTTAATTGTATTGTTATAAAATATTGTTTAGATTATAAAATATCTCTATTATTTAAATTAAAGAAATATATTTTAAATAAGTATCAAATTTGTTTTTATTTTAACATCACATAATATATATTAATTAATAGGTACTTAATATTGTATTATTATATATTATTCTATAGAATTTTGGCCAAACACAAGTGAAAAGTTTAATGAGATGATGTTTTCTAATGCCCAATAAAATGAACAATTGTAGCAAACATGCATTTTTTTCAATATAATATGTGCACTTGGTAACGTAAAGTCTATTTTTTCCATATTTTAATATAATGTTTTTTTATAACAATCATAGCCTTTTCAACAAGTGTATTGCGAACTTGTCTAAAATTCATTCATGAAATCTAAATTAGATTCTTTATATTTTATAATATTACTTACGATATAATAATTTTTAATAACGATACTCCTTATACATTTTTTCTTATACATTACTTAAGTGATTTGGAACCTCAAGTAATAAATGTTTTTTTTATTTCAGATATCCACCTAGAAATAATGGTCCACCGCCTGGATATCCTCCCATCGGTAAACCGGTGCCTCAGTTAATTCCTCCACAAAACGAGCCTCCCCCAGGATATAGGGGACGTTTTGATGGCCCACCCTTTGAAGATATTCCTCCTGGCGTCGAACCACCCGTTCCCGGATTTGAAAATTCTCCATTTGAGAAACCAGGTTTTGGCCTTGCTGGTCCGATGGAGCGTGACAGATTACTTCCATCTAATTTTAGGGACCCTTACCGAGCACCTTATGGTGAAGGACCTCCTGTGTATAGAGATGTTGGTGGCATACCCCCAGTTCAAAATGAAATTCCCCCTCATGTGGTTGATCATCCTCAGCGTTTTAGAGATAATTTTAGACCACCAGGGCACGCTTTTCGGGATCAAGGTCCTGTACCTTTCAGGGATGGACAATCATTTAGAGAACCAGGTCCTCAACAACCTTATCGCGATAACAATTTTAGAAATGGACCACCACCTCTATTTAGGGATAATAATTATAGAAATAATATGTTCAGGGAGGGTAATTTTCGTGATACCATGCCTCATAATTTTCGAGATGCTGGCATACCATTCAGGGCACCTAGTGCCGAAATCAGGGACCCTAATGCCGCACCTTATAATGATCCTACCTTTAGAGATGGATACCGTGAAGAAGTTAATCCTAACCGAGATATGCGTTCTGGCTATAGGTCTAATACCCGAAATCGCCCCGGTTCTAGACGAAATCCTAATGCAGAACATGAAAGGCATAGAGATGGTAGAGATCGAGATCGTTTTAATGATAATCGAGATCAAACTGATAAAAATGACAGATCACGAGATGTTGAGAAACGAGCTGGTTTTGAAAAAGGTCGTGAAACTAGGGAAGATCGTGTCCGGGACTACGAAAGAAATAGAGACGAGAAGGAAAGGGAAAATCGAGGCCACGATAAATCACCAGATAAAAAATTACGGACCTCACCTAAACGTGGCCGTGAACCACGTGAAAGAAAGCGTAGTGATTCCAGAGGACGATCTCGTGATCGTGACCATAGGAGAGAAAAGAAGGATGAAAAAGCTCGTGATAAATCATCAGCAGATAGGAGTCGCGAACATAAGGAAAAAGATAAGAAAATTAAAGATAGGAAGAAGAAAAAGAGGGAGAAAGAAAAGGATATAGAAAAGAAGAAAAAACGTGATAAAAAAGATAAAAAAGAAAAAGATGGTGTTAAAAAGGAAGATGATGATGCTGAAAAATCTGATGCTAAGCTAAATATTAAAGAGGAATTTAACGAAGATGCTAATGACAAAGCAAGTAATCAAACAGAGCATGAAATCCAGAAACTTGATAACTCGAATGTTGAGGCCCCTAAATGCAAAGAGTCTCAAGAAGTTCAAGATGATTTATATGGTGGTGAAGAAGCTGAGGCTGTAGATAAGGAAATTATACAAAATTATGTTAAAAATGAAGAAAAGCAAGATATTGTCGAGACAAAAACTCTTGATAGTAATAAAGAAGAACCTTTTGATGGAATAGAACTTCAACCTGCTTCAGATGAACTAGAAGCTGATATTGAAGTAGCTAGTAATAATAAAGAAATGTTAGCGCCTTTACCAGCTTTATCAAAATGGGAAGTAGATGATGACAATGTGGAAAAATCTAAGGAGCCTGGTGAAATAACATCCCCGGAAGAAGAAGAAGATAGCACCAAAGTAACTTCAGAAGTATTGAAACGCGCAGAAAACGCAATTTTTGCAAAGGCAATTAATTCCTTGAGACCAATTGAAATTAAAAAAATTAGTAGCGATCGCATAAAGCTTTATGGCGATGAAGGACAACAGAAAAATTCAGTAAATAATATACAAATAACGGTACCAGTAACAGACCAGGAGCAAAGGATGATTGATATAAATGATAGGAAAAGGCGCTATTCAAAAACTCCACCTCCGCGTTTATCTGTTAAAGAAAGGCTTGGTGGAAAAGTTGATGACACTCGTAGAAGTAGGGAGCCTAGAATTGTTCAAAGTACTGTTGAAAGGGTCAAGTCTCGGTCTAAAACTCCTAAAAAGGAACAGACAAGTTACCGCCGTGTAATAGTCGAAAAGGATAGAAGTAGAAAACCGGATCAAATAAACAGAATAGAGATTTCTAAGTCAGAGCGTCATAATCCTATCGATGGGTCTAAATCTGATCAAAACTTTAACGGAAATGAATTTAAAAAAAGAGATTTTTTGAAGCCCAAGGATGAAAAAAAAATTTTTGGAGACGAAAAAAAGGTTTGTCAAGAAAAAATAAATGTTACAGAGAGAAAAAAATCTCATGAAAGGGAGAGAAAAAAATCGATATTAGACGAGGCGCACTTTGAGCCTGATTATGATGAAAACGTAGAGTCTGATAATGAAACAAAAGAGGAATCTAAGAAACGCGAAAGATCTCAGGAGACTTCACCTGTTGGACCAAGTGATTCAAAGAAAGTTAAACTTGAGGAAACAATAAAACTGGACTTAGCAAATGTTAAAAAGAAGCCTGAATCAGATAGCGAATCTTCTAGTGATTCCGAATATTCTTCGTCATCTTCCTCATCAGATGCTCGCAAGCGAAAGAAGAAGAAGAAGCGAAACAAAAAGAAGAAGAAACGTGCTGCAAGTGACAGCGATAGCGATTCAGACTCCAGTTCCGATGACCATAAGAAAAAGAAGAAGAAACGTAAGCATAAGAAAAAATCTAGCAAAAAGAAGAAGAAGTATAAGCATAAGTAATTAATTTATGAAGATACCTATAAAATATATACATATACGTTGTCATGTTTTGTTTGCATTCGCTTTGTAACTCTTACCCTAATATGTTGTAGGTATAATGAAATACATATGTAGGAAGGGGTATTTTATTGTTCTAAACATTTCAAATACGAGTAATCGTAATATTAGTCAGGTATTACCTAATAAACTCAAATTATAATATTTGTGTTTCATTTCTTGATACTTCCTGTATTTTTATGTATTTAATTAATGTTTGAGGATAAATATATTTAAAATATCAATACCCACATGGAAAATGAAATATATATTATACATACGAAATGAAATGATATTTAAAATTCATGACCAAATTTATTTGCGTGATTCAATTCCAATGCTGATAAATATATATCTCAGAGTGTGTCATGATCTCTTAAAAGTATGCCTAAATAATTTTGTTATACTTTTTAAAAATAAACATAATTAAACATTTTTGATTCCATTCTGAATGAAGTAGTAAAGAAATCAGTACGTAGAGCTGTGATTAACGAGATACTAAAGCATATGAAGAAAATAGTAACGATTTCCAAACAAGTTTAGTGCGAATGGTTGCAAATATATCAGATCCGGCTTAGTCGTTAATTACAACTAATAATTTTTTCATGATTATGTATCATCCAGAAGAAAACTACTATTACTCATTTTTTCCTCTGAAAACTCAGGTTGATTGAATTATATATACAGGGTGACATTGCGCTAATTCTCATTTTATCAAATAACTTGCAAACAATAAAACAATTCGTGGCTTGTTAATTTGATAAAAGTTACAAAGCCGAGTTCAGTATCTGGAGGATATAAGAACTTGAAATTAGTCGAAACATCATCTTGATCATCGATTTTCAATAATCGATTGACTATAATGAATAAATTAATTTTTGGGAACCTGGGAACCGACCAGGCGATCTGACCACTAACTGACTCTTCAAAATTATAAAATCTTACTTTAATTATTTTTGTTTAACAAAGTCTAAATACGTTTTACTTTACATTTAGTAAATTTATTTTTACTTTTTAGTTTTTTGTTTGAAGTCGGTTTTTTTTTGTTAAAAAATAATTCATTTTACGATTTTAGGTGATGGTCAGACCTTAAAAGGATACTTCTCAAACGAGTAGGTAATGGTTGTCCTATGTACAACTTCACCATCACATTGTATCCTTTCCAATAAAAAAAAGAAGAAAAAGAATCATCGGAATCGGTTGGGGTTATTCGTCTATTTGTCGCGCACATACATATCTAATGCAAATTTAACAGTTATGTGATTTTCTCACAGATACCATTGTCACTGGCCCAATAGACCAAAATAAAATGAGGAGAAATAAATGACTATATGAAAATATCTTGGAATAATTAATATCCTTTAGGATTTACTTCGTACGTGTTTGAATTACCAATGAAGGGGCGCAGCAAAAATCTCGCCCAGAGCAGTGATAAAACCGGCAGTGTGTTTAGTATTAGGTACTAGTATCGATAGTCCTAATATTCTGGGCTTATGCAGATGAGTGTGTTTCCACTGCTTAACGATAAGTAAAAAAATTAGGAATTTATTTTAGGAAAATTGGTTTTGGTGAGAAAAACTATTATTGTAAATTTTATATCAATTAATAAAAACAGATTTATTAATATATTAACATTAAAGTTTTTAACTTAATTGTTATTAGGTTTGATCCTATGTCTATATCCTCCAGTTAATATTTGCCAACAATGATTAATCCGGGAACTCCCCGTATTCAGACGCTCCCTTTTAGCGTTTTCTTTAAAAATTCGCCATTCGTTTTGAACATTTGTAGGTCGAGGTCCCCAGGATGATTTGTTATGTAATGAGATTTTTAAAATCTGTAACAATGTATTATATTTGAGGAAAGTCGTGGCGCAGGGGCACAAGAGTGTGACTATAAATGCGACAGGTTGTGGGTTCGAATCCCACTCGAGGAAATAAAATCTTTAATGTTTTCATTTAGAAGTGGGGAGTTGAGTGTCTTAACACTAGGTTCCCTATGCCTACCCTTCATATCTTTATATTCAATTTTGTTTATGCTAAAGAGAGATCTGGAGATGTAGGAGACCCAAGGTGGCTTTAGACCTGCAAGAGGGTGTATGGATTAGATCTTTTCCCTCCGCAAATCACAAAAAAAATCTTGGCCGTAAACCAAAAAGTTTTTTGTGCTTTTGTGGACTTGGAAAAGGCGTTTGATAGAGTTATGAGAACGAAATTATGGAAGATACTATTCCGGTGCAATGTGAGCGGGCCCTTGCTGCAGGCTGTAAAGTCTCTTTACAGAGATCACTCAGCCTGCGTGCGAGTAGGAGTTGGCATGTCGCCTTTGTTTGACATCCAATTGGTTGTTCAATTTATATTTGGATAGCTGTCTCCAAGTAGTGAAACAAAGTGAGTGAGACTTGAGTGTAAATTGTCTGCTGTACGCAGATGATGCAGTGCTCGAGGCATCATCAGAATGAGAGTTGCAGGCATTAGTCACCACTCTGAAAGAAGGCTGAATGCGAGTAAAATAAAAATTCTGGTATTTGAAAGAAATGAAGAAAAAATGGAATACAATATCAGTGTAAATGGTAAGATATTAGAACAAGTAAATGAAGTGGTATATTTGGGAGATATGTTCAGCAGAGGTGGAAGATACGAGACGGCTATGGATAGGCGTATTGCTGCCGGTAACAGGGTTAACTTAGCTGCATTGACGAGATGGCCACAGCGTAAGTGAAATATGTACAATTTGCATATTATATAATTCAGTAGTGTTTCAGAGTTATGCAACCCCGTGCGTTTTTGTTAGGAATAATGTCCAAAAATAAAGAAGTGGTATTACTATTTTACTTACGTTCATAAAACCACCAACGGACTTATTTTTATATAAAACTGTGCACATAAACACAGGGACAAACAAAACTCCCGTAATCACCATGAAGTGGCCAGCGACTGAAAAATAAATTAATTTCTATACTACTAGCTGTACAAATATAAGAGAACTAGCAGCCCACGCGCGGCTTCGCCCGCATGCAGGTGGCATATAATTAATGCATCCAATCATTTTTCGTAATTATTAAAAAGTGCAAAGCCACTACGAGAACACCACTGCTCAAGAGGATGTCATAGGCGGCAGGTCGCCCCCTGTGGGACTCCAGTCTAGGTTTGCCTCCGTAAACAGAGCGTTGAATTGATACAAAAAATAAATTTAAAAAACCCGTAGATCCAGAGATTTTAGAGCTTAAACAAACAAACTCTTCAGATTACAGATTACAAATAAATAAATCAAATTAGCTTCACTCTGTATCCCGCACACAGCAGGATAAGCAAAGCAAACGCAGTATTAAGACACTCTGTTCCCCACTTGCCGCCGAATTCTTTAGGTACTGCGTGCTGAATAGCGGAACTCAACGCCGCGCTTGGCTCGACACTAGGGCGAAGAAATGGAAGTATAAAATTAAATAATTATTTAATTTCCTCGAGTGGGGATCAAACGCACAACCAGTCGCGTCTACAGTCACACTTTGTGCTACTGTGCTACGATTGGCCTCGAGACGGCACGCACTCAACCCGCAATGCCTTTAGAATTCATTCATTCATTCTACGTTCCCTATGCATACCCTGTTGTGGGCAGGATATAGCATAAAACTGATTCAATCTAGATTTTTTCAAATTTAAATTAAAAGATTTAAATTTGAAAAAATCTAAATTGAATCAGCTTTATAGATTTAAATCTTAAAAGATTTAAATTTGATACATACCATAAGCTTCTGTAGGATATTGATAATCACCAAATTCCAACGGATCAGCCGCCATTACGGCATATATAAACACTACAATCATCATAGTTGGTGTCATAATACCCCAACAGAATCGCCAATAAAATGATGTCTTAACATCTAACATGAATTCTAAGTCTAAACAGATATTTTCAACTCCTGAAACGTATTAAAATTTAAATGTTTAAAATTTTATCATCAACTCAATAGCAACACCTCGGCGAGCTGTAAACATATTTGACTAAATTTAGATATATGACATACAAACTTAATGTAATTTGATCCATTTCAATTATTTATAATTATTATTTGCGAACAATATTTTTATTTTCAGAAGAGACAGAAGACATGATTTCTTCTGGTAACAGACATAATGAGACAACGAAACATTAGCTGTATGTTTGGCCGTACATATTGTAGTGCTGGTACCGACGTTATTATACGGCAGCGAAATGTGAATATTACAGAAGAAGAAGAACGAAAGAAAGCTGTGGAGATGCAATCCCTTCGTAGGGTACGCGCAGTCAGCTTAACTGATTGAATACTAGCTAGGATGTCACGGTGAGAATGAAGAAGAACGTGCTATGGTAGTTTGATGATAAATGAATGATGAAAAAATGGATTATGACAAAAAATATTGTATATGTAGGTATGCAGAGACTCTAGCTTTCGGCGCCCAGCCACTAGGTACCTCGCTAGGAATAAAAGGTGAAGCTAAAACAATATAAATAATATATTTATTCTTACCATAAATCCAAACCACGCCTGCTACTTCTAAAATACCACAAAAGAGAATCAGAAATGTCCCACCAAAATAATCGGTGAGTTCTAAAATATATTGACCACCCTGAAAGAAAAAAAAAATTATCGCTTTATTCACTTAGTTAGTTCTTCGGTCCAGTACTTGTCGGACTAGCCCAAAATGGGTTCCGTAGCAATTTTAGGATTAGGAGGAGGTCAACGAGAAGTACAACTTATAAAAGTTGACAAACCTAATTTTGTCGCCGCGCAGCAGGCAATGCCTTCAGCTCTGCTTACTCTGCTACGATATGCGGTAAGAAGATATATACTCGTATATATATATATATATATATATATATATATATATATT
>JAAIXJ010000065.1:84397-100997 GCA_013403705.1 Heliconius hermathena
ACGAGTACGTAGAGAGAGAGAGTATATATATATATATATATATATATATATATATATATATATATATATATATATATATATTATAATTACTTACAGGCGTAACATATATAAGACCAACTGCGAAGCCTACTGTGCAAGAAAACGCTGAAAGGAAAATGGTTGGCACACGAGGAAATGCATCAAGAAGAATTGTGTTGACTGCTGAGAGTAAAGCCACAGCAGAACCAATTCCAAGCACTATCATCATCAAGAAGAATAGAACTGAAAACACCTGAAATTTATACATTTACAATAATAGATATATAGGTTGGGAGTGTCAGCACCACTTTAAATAAAACCACAGTTTTAACTACTCTATAAAAGCTTATTAGGCTTTTAAAAAGGCAATTAAAAAAAAATATTCCCAAAAATGAAAAAGTGATTTTTTTCTAACAAAATAAATAATAAAATTATTGTTGTAATATAAAACGCCATTTGTCAAAAACGATCATCGGCGGCAAAGTTCAAAGTTGATTAACCTTTAGTAGTATTTTTGTAGCAGTACGTGTTTACGGTATTGGTATCTATGCGTAACTGCGTCACACGAAATACAGGTATGGATAAACATTGTGAAATGAAAAAAAAAATCCTACGTCTAAACTGTTGAGGTGTGTTGATTAATTTCTTTAGGTATGGGCTTAAAATATGTTACCCTATATGCTGTTCCCGTAAAAGGAGCGCTGACACTTCCAATCTGTATATACAAATTTATGCATATAATCAATCTTTGTTTAAATGGACACCATCGTCAAGCTATTGTGGTTTTTCATATCAATCATGAGAAATTTATGTTAGTGTAGAAATAACAAAAATTTACTGTAACCTCATAAGGCCATGATGGTTTATCGGGACTCGTACTGTCCATGAGAGGATTCTAATATGTACCTACATATAATTGAAAAAAATATACCGTATTAGTGTTCCCTAGGCCTGGTTAAACAAAAAATGTTGGTCTATTTGTTTAGTTGCTCTAAATTGGCGGAAAATGGAAAATATAACGATTAATCTCTAAGTCAGGTAAGGCAAAAATATTTAGACAAGTAAAAATTAAATTTAACAATGTATTACAGTTTATATATACCTAGGATTTATATTTACCTGGGGTTGGAAAGTTTTAGCGATAGCATCAGGATACGAAACAAAAGCAAGTCCAGTGCCTCCAGTTCCAACTACATCACCCACTTCTTGGTTCAATATATACGCTAGATTACCCAGAATACCGAAAATTGTAATACCAGATAGTAAACTTGTAAAAGTGTCCAAAGTGGTGACAATCATGGCATCTCTGTAAAAAAAATTATTATAGCAAAATTATCTTTCTCTAATTTATATTATTTATGCTGTTAGCAATCTATGTACTGAAATTTTTATAAATTTCTGCTACACTATTTGGGAAAACATGATGGTATTTATTAAAAATTCTTCTCATTTGGCAAAAGAGTTTAGATTTACTAAAGAAGTTTTAACAAGTATATAAAAATTTCAATGTAGCTTGATGAGAACCTTCGATATATGGCTTAGTCGTCAGTGCGCTTGGAAGGTTACCAAGCAGCGCGGATTAAAATAACGTTTATAAAATTTCAAAGACAAGTATTATAGAAATTCTACGCTAGTCGATAGGTTTTCAGCATCCATTTATAAGTAATTATGTAATTATAATATACTAGCGGCCCACTCGCGGCTTCGCCCGCATATCACTTATAATTCTTTTATTATGCTACATTTACCATAAGATAATCAATATAAATAATATAATCAATTTAATTTATATATTGAATAATTTTGAGATTTTGCAAGCACTACATGCCTTGGCATGGCATAGCTCGAGAGGACGAAATCGGCGGCAAGTGCGCCCCCCGCAAGACTCCTGCCTATGCCTACGGTTCAAATTACATGCTATAAAAGCATTTCTTCATAAAATTTCCTTGATGATTCAATAACTTTCGCTCGTAAGTTTCAATATCATCATAAATTTAAAAACGTTGAAATATCCTTGTAATTTTCAATTGTTTTTTTGTCACAAAATGCCTCATTGTGATTTATTTATAAGATGTAGATATACGGAAAATTTCTTCCATACAATATACTGACATGTATCTCAATATTTGTGTAGCGCACTCGCTTAAAGCAATTCGATGGCGTTCATTATTATTGTTGACACCTCCATGTGATTTCGAGATAATTTTTGTTGACAGATGGACAGCAAAGTTCATTATTATTGTTATTTCGTTATTTAAGGCTAACTAAGGCTTACATCAAAATGTTATATAGCCTATAGCACTTTTGAAGAATGCAGCTTTCACATCAAGTAAAAAGAAAGTAAATCGGACCTCTAGATCCAGAGATCTTAGCGTTTAAACAAACAAACAAACAACTCTTCCACTTTATTATATTTAGTATACATAGTATAGATGAAAAAAAATATCACTGTACCTGTAGATATTTTGGCGAAAATTATTGTACGATGAGAACATAATTAGTGGTCCTGTGCATACTGAAAGCGAAAAGAAAACTTGCGTAACGGCTGCATACCACACCTGATAAAAACAAATCACTAAATAGAATAAAATATAATCTTTAATATATCACTGAGGCCAGTCGTGGCGCAGTGGCACAAAGTGTGACTGTAAAACCGACTGGTTGTGGGTTCGATCCCCACTCGAGGAGATGAAATATTTACTTAAATTTAAATTTCCATTTTCTTCGCTCTGGTGTCGAGGCAAAAGCGTGGCGTTGAGTTCTGCCACTCAACACGCAATGCCTCCAAAATTCGTAATAAAATAACCTAAAAAATATTTTCCTTAATTTATATTAAGCAAAGTAATCCATTCTCCGTTCCATAAAAAAATCCCATGTTGTGATTTTCATTTTTCATAAAGATTAGCGGGCCTTTTATAGCTCTACGTCTGGTGTTCTATTTTCAAAATCAAAAAGGCCTAGGTTAAATAACTACCCAACAAAACAAGTGTTATCCAATATTTGTCAATTAGTTTCAACGGTCTGATTTAAAAAAAACTTAGATCTTAAATTTTCCTGCAAAGCAGAGTAGACACTCAAAACCTCCGCTTTCCGAATTGTCTACCCAAAATTCAAGATATTGTATGTTGTGGCACTTAATGCTACGCTTTTGCCTTTACCAGAGCGACAAAATAAAAATTAATATATTCCACCGAGATCAAACCCATCCTCTTTAAAGTCATACAGTACCTTAAGACTGGCCAGTGCTTCCCATTGAGGCGTCAAGAAGAATAAAATACCATTTCCACATCCCGGTAATAGTGATGTACTAAAAAATAAATATTGTTTATATTTAATTAATAATTAATTATTGTTCTCTTAGTTTTTATATATAGAAGTATATACATAAAATATATGGTATATATTACCTGATGAGAAGAATAATCATAACAATGTAAGGGAAAAGAGCTAAAAAATATGACGCTTTTCCTGAACTTCTAATACCTTTTGAAACTATTAGAAAAATTATGAACCACGCTCCAAATAAGCATAACACCAAATACCACACGGGTAATCCTGAGAATCAGTATAAGGAATAATATGAATATTATTTAACAAATTAACTCTTTAATTGAAAATGTCTATATATTTATTATAAAACTTACCAAGACCAACGTCAATTTCATCACTTAATTGGAGAACTGTTTTACTACGATCAAAAAAAGTTTTATTATAAATTGCTTGTATGATTATCTATTTCTAAATAAAGTGCTAATAAAAATATACATATCTTACGTAAAATATAATTCTGCGCTGGTGGTTGAGTTTTCTGATAAGACTATATCTTTAGTTAAACCCGATGGAACACAATTTTTCCATTCAGGATCACAAAAAGCCCACGGCAAAGTTGATTGAAAGCTCATGGCGAAATAAAATATACATAATGCAATAATTGGTACGTAGTACGATAAAATATAGCTACAGCCCAAAGACTGGGCGTAGCCTATACCTGAAACATGTAAATTTATAAGTTTTCTTTTTTTATATTATAATTAAATACGTATATTGTTATTTTATTGAATTCATTGTGTGGGTGCCAAAGCCAGTCGTTGAGGACTTTAGAATGGTATTTCGGACTTGCGGTTCAAGTTATAAATAATCCTATCTGTACTATGAGATTTAACTTCTATATTTTTTAGTTGGTAGGTAGGCAATAAATTACGAAGGAGTCTGGGAATAATATATGAAGTTTCAATAACAAACATAAGTGAGGATATCAGATTGCTACAGAACTTTAGTTTTTACTTAGTTATATGACTAGAAGAAGGCGACCGTGTAAGCTCGTGATACGTAGCTGAATATGATGCATCAATAATAATAATCTCCTCTTTTTTTAAAAAATCAACTAAAAGGTCAAATATTTGTTCACTCTCAGATATATTATATTATGAGGACAAATATTTACATAACCCGTAATAAGTAATAACATCTGTATAAGATCATTAACATATAATTTTAGTTTTTACGTCATCATTCAATTACCTTTCAATCCAGGTGCAAGTGCCCATATTTTGACTGCATTCCTTGAGCTAAATTGGCCTAAATAACATTCAAGATAATACATTGGTTTCCCTATAAAAAATAGTACTATAATATAAGGTATAAGGAAAGCTCCACCTCCATTCCTGTAGGCGGTGAAAGGAAATCGCCAAACGTTTCCGAGACCAACAGACGTAGCGATACAAGACATAAGAAATTCAATTTGGTTTCCCCAAACAGCTCTTTCAGGTTGGTCATCTTCTAAATCTTTACAATTCTAAAAATATAAATTTACAACGATACTAAAAATATTGAGTTCACATACTATATTTATTTGTATATTAATTGATTGCAATCATTTACAGTCTTTTTCATAAAAAAAGGTACACGAAGCTTTACCAAATTAACTTTTAATGGATCTGGAACTTCTGGACTTGTATGATTAGGAGATTCAGAATTTTCAAACGCAGCATTCACTTTTCCAGATTGATTATGAAGTTCCTTGTTCATCTGCTAGGTAAATGATAATTTAAGTGACAAGGTACTTAATATCAACATCTTCACAATATATATAAAACCTTAAGTTGCATTGTCGTAATTCCCATAAGAATATTTAATTGAATGTGTGTTTGAAAAATAAAAAACAACTTATTGTGAATTACTTATTATGATACTTTCAATAAAATCTTAACTCTACGGTGTTTGTACATGGAAGATATATCAGAAGAAAATGTTATTACGGTCATTTAACAATGTAATAGAACTCGGTCGATTTTACTGTTTATCTGTGCGTTTGTTCACGCTAATCTCAAAAACGGCTTAACCGATTTAAGTGCACTTTTGTATTTTAGCAAACTTCCCGTAACATTTAGTATGTTTTTTAATCAGTTCATAAATAAAAATGAGAGGTAAAATAAGATTCACCATGTATCCCCATATATAGCAGGGTCGGCAGAGGGAACCTAACGTTTAGATACTTCGTTTCCCACTTTTAGCCGATTTTTTCGGTGCATAGCGTGTTGGGTGGCGGAACTCAACGCCGGGCTATTTGGTGCCAGAGATAATACGTGTAAACGTCAGCTATAACTTTATACGACATTTTCATCAAAAGTAAACAAGAATAATATTATAGTTGATATGCAACAAAGTCGGTGTATATCGTTTGATGGTTTAAAAGGGTGGTCTGTATTTGTTGAATAGTCCAAATTACCTAATATACCTTATCCCTTATACTCTGTTCTCTATATTCTATGGAAATGCATTGACATGTGCAGTTTACTGTTCTTTATTATGTAAAATTAAGTGACGTCGTAAATTCGTGATTCTAAATATCAATGGAATACATGTAAACTTTTGTGTTGTCTAATGACCGTATTTGTATAAACATAAAGAACACGTGCAAGTCAATTTATTTTGTTGTTCACTCCTGTCATGTTGAATGAAGACAAAATTATTGTTAGAAGCTGTAACTGAACGTTACTGTAACCAGTGTTTTTTATTCTTTCACCTACAAAAAAATTTTTTTTTCGCTACAGCCCTTGAAAGCTTTTGGAAAGAAATTGCTTATTTAAAAATTATTTTTGTTTCTATATTATTTCCAAGATTTATAAGCCGATACTTTTCACAATTTTCTTCAAGAATCCGATAAAAAAAATTAAATCAGCTTCACGCTGTATCCCGCACACAGCAGGGTAGGCAGAGGGAACCTAGTGTTAAGACACTCCGTTCCCCACTTTCTGCCGAATTCTGGAGGCATTGCGTGTTGAGTGGCAGAACTCAACGCCGCGCTTAACCTCGACACCAGAGCAAAGAAATGGATATATAAATTTAAGTAAATATTTCATCTCCTCGAGTGGGGATCGAACCCACAACCAGTCGGTTTTACAGTCACACCTCGTGTTGCTGCGCCACGACTGGCCTCAAGAATTCTCAAATATCTGGCGAACCGCTGAAAATCGGCTAACATATATGAATTAGATAGGTACTGAGGTCTTCTACCCATAGACAACCGTTGATCCGTCGATCGCGTTATAACAAAAATAGAATCACTTGGCTACTTCATTTATATTAAATTCTATACAATGACCACAAGGTAATCTAAGCGTATAATTTAAACCATCATTCTTTTTACAATTTAATATAAAACTTGGCTTACCTTGACTATTGCTTCTTATTTAAATATACTTAAGATTTGAAGTAGAAATTTAAATAACTTACCTTTCTGTTATTTTATGACTTTATAAAAGGGCTCACTATTACTTTACTGTAAGTAAAAATTTGTATAGGTAGATGCTAACCACACAACGCGAAGGTAGAAATAACTTTGAAAGAAAGCGACGTGGCTCTTAGATGATTTATAGTAACTCTTATCCCATAAAATATAAATGTCAAATAAGAGCCAAGTTAAATGTTAAGTAATGCGTCGTCCTCGATTGAGAGATTGATTGGGAGATCTGTATGGGAGTCGAGTTCTGTGTTCACTCGGGATAAAATTAAGTTCTAAGTTTTACTCGACAGTATTTTATTCATATTTACAAGTTTGTGTATTTTCAGCCTGCACTGAACTACTAGGTTAATATTTGGTTTTGTGCCTGGTGGTAAAAATAGTCAAGTCAAATTTAGATTTAAATAACTTTTTTTTAAGAAATTATTAATAAAATTAAAAAAAAACATATATATATTGGAATTACTATTAATCATTAGAACTTTGTCATTTTTAAAATTGCTTTATTTTCCTATCTTCTATGATCTAATTTTTATAATTAGCTTTTTTTATTTTGTTGATAGTAATTATCAATAAGATCAGTTTTTAGATTTTTGCCTATATATTTATATAGGTCTCCTAGAAGTGGGTTCGGTTGTTGATGAGAGAGTGAGTCAGTGAAAAAATGCCCGTTGGAAGGGCTGAAAAGAATCTTAAAATGGTTTGTGTAAAATACGCTTTCCAATTTTTTTACTCGGCTGCACACGCTGGCGTGTGTCTAGATCAAGCATTTGATACGCTTCGTTATTTGATCATGTTCATGACATATATTTTGAATACTAAGTTTATTATAATATATAATAAGGGATGAAATAAAATGCAATGAAATTGATGTTTTTATTTTTTCAATCTGCATAATAGCAGGGAAACCCGTTTACGAGCTTCTCGTGATGGAGAAACCGGTGCACACCGATACTCTTAGCCGACCACGCCGATGTTGCGCCCGGGGCAATACGCCGCTTTGTAGGGGGCCTATCTAGTGGGAGGCGAGTCAAACAAAGGTGGATTTTCGTTAGTCTCCTTCAATAGTCTAGTTCCCAATCCATCCTAATTTATTTCATTTTCCATAATCAAAATTTTGTTTTTCATATTTTCCATAGTTCCCACGCATTATCCTGGACATGTAGTTATTCAGAGATAGATCTCGGATAGTGATGCCACAGTATTTTTTTTACATTTTATGAAAGGCCTATCGTGTTGGATACAGGCAAGCTTTTCAAAGAACCGGACTTCTTTGAACCCGAGAAATTTGGAAATACTGGACGGATTATAATGAAATTTCTTAATTATATACCTGTCTAATGATGACTGTCTAATGATGATGACTGAGGCCAGTTGTGGCGCAGCGGCACGAGGTGTGACTGTAAAACCGACTGGTTGTGGATTCGATCCCCACTCGAGGAGATAATATTTACTTAAATTTATATTTCCATTTCTTCGCTCTGGTGTCGAGGTTAAGCGCGGCGTTGAGTTCTGCCACTCAACACGCAATGCCTTCAGAATTCGGCAGAAAGTGGGGAATGGAGTATCTTAACACTAGGTTCCCTCTGCCTACCCTGCTGTGTGCGGGATACAGCGTGAAGCTGATTTTTATATACCTGTCTAATAATAACTACTAGGCTTGGGCAGGATGCAGGTTATATTTGATTTTAGGGGCTAGCACATCTGATGTAGACCCACAGTGGTCTAGTTAAATTACTTTAGGAAAAGCATTCTTAACAAAAAATGTTGCGCGTGATGAGCATTTTCCATTGACATATAAAAATTAAAAATCTGATGTACCTGATGAAGAACTAAAATAATCTGGTTAAATCAAAGAACTATTAAAATAATTACTTGAAAATTAAGTGTGGGTCTAAAATGTGTCATTATTTTAGCTGGGTAACACCGCTTACTGTTAAAATTTGCAGTAAAAACAATTTCGTTAAAGTTTTAACTTTAAATAAAGTTAAATTATTGCTTTATGTTTTGTTTATTTTATTCTTCGTTTAAAATCTGCATATAAATAATATTGCAATTTTGTAAAACATTATTAACTGTGTTAATTCGGCGGAAAGTGGGAAACGGAGTGTCTTAACACTAGGTTCCCTCTGCCTTCCTTGCCGTGTGTGGGATACATATATGCGGGATATAGCGTGAAGCTGATTTTTTGTTTTTTTTAGTTAACAGTGTTATTACACTTTTTTGCTGTATATGTATGTATTATGATTGGCTACTCGATACAATAAGTTTACGTATTCAGTGTATGTACATTTCATGAAGATATATTTGATAGATATCCAGAAATTTAAATTTGAACCTTGAATATTAAGAGTTAATTAACTGTGTGTGATTATCAGTAAGGTTTTACGACAAAAAATTGTTGGGCAACACACTATTTTCTTTATTTCTTCTTCTGCCTTCTTTTAAAAAGGCCAGCGCTGCTTTCCTATGCTTATTCGGATAGATCAATTATTTAATGAATTAACACATTCTCTAAATAATAAGCAAAATTCAATAATGAAATTAATTTCTATATCGTAAAACATAAATGTGAAATGAGAGGCAGGTTAAATGTTAAGCATTGCGTCGTTCTCGACTTCGCCGATAAAAGAATGGCAGTTCTATATGAGTGCCGAGTTTTGTGTTCACACGGCCAAATTTCATACAAGTAGATAATTTTTTTTACTCGTTATAGAGGGCTCGCAAGTAGCTTGAAATGGTTCTTGTTAAATACACATTGTGCGTTCCAACTTTTTAACTTGACTAGACGCTGGCGCGTGTCTAAATAGACACGGTGACTAAATATGGTATGCGTAATAAGGAATGTTAATAGGTATGAAATAATGCTTCAAAGTTACAATAAACTTCGTGTGTATACAAATACACTAGTTTTTGTTTCGTTAAAAATAACCAAGTAGTTATGATTTTACAGACATTTGAAGGTTGCGAAAATTCCGAGTGCCGGTCACAGTCACAGTAGAGTAGAAGTACAGAAGAGCGCGAACTGAGTGTGAACGAGTAGAGCGTTGGAATATGACGTCATGCACGACCAGCACGGCCCGGCGGAATCTCGAGAATACGAAGAGCTAGAATTTAATTTAGTGAACATTTCCTATTTTAAATACATTACATACATATTTTAATTTACATTTTTAAGTGTTTTTTTACACTTCACTTTAGAAAAATACTTATTTTTTATGCGTTTTTTAAATTTATAAAAATTTTATTTACAACCTCTATACAGAGTGGAAGTGTCAGCATCACTTTAAATGAAACCACAGTTTTAACTACTCTATAAAGTGATTTTTTCAAATAAAATAAATAATAAAATTATTGTTGTAATATAAAACGCCATTTGTCAAGAACGACAAGCACACATAAACCTATCAAAGGGAAACCGCATACGCCTCATTCCAAAATCGAGTCATAGGTATTGGCGGCAAAGTTCAGAGTTGACCTTTAGTAGTATTTTTGTAGTAGTATGTGTTTACGTTATTGGCATCTATGCGTAACTGCGTCACACGAAATACAGGTATGGATTAACATTGTGAATGAAAAAAAAATCCTACGTCTAAGCTGTTGAGGTATCTTGATTAATTTCTTTAGGTATGGGCTTACAATATTTTACCCTATATGCTGTTCCCGTAAAAGTGTGTCTGTCTGTATGATTACGTTAATCTCCGAAAGTACTGAACCGATTTACTTTCATCAATTGCTTTGTTTTAACTTAATAACATTTGAAGTTTATTTCATCAATATCGGTTCATTAAAAAAAAGTTATATTTACTTATAAAGTTATATTTAATATTTACTTATATTTATATGCGTATAAAAATTTCGACGTAACTCGATGAGACCGTATGGCTTAGCGGTCAGAGCGCCTGGTCGTTTTCCAGGAGGCGCGGGTTCGAATCCCGCTACGTTTAAATTTTTTATACGTTTTCTAAATAAGTATTTTTCTTTCCTAAGTGTGGAATAACACTTAAAAAATGTTTAAAAATGTATAATTGTTTGTAATAAATCTGTATTTTTAGCTGTATAATATGTATTTAGGAAAACATCGTTTTAGATTAATGTAATTATACATTATATTAAGTGAAATTAAACATAAAAATAGCTTTTTTAACTATTAGAACAGCTATAATATAACTTTACTTTACTAAGCTCAATAGATGGCTCTGTGCATAAAGCATCATTTTCTGAATCGCGCTGGTAAGATTTTTGGCTAAAGAATGACATTCGAAACATCTTGGTTATATAATTGTTGATGAAAATATATATTTTTAAAGCATTAATGTTCATAGTACAAACAATAAAGTAAACAAAGTTGATTTGTTGGTGAAGATTACCTTCATAAATCATAACAGTTAAGTTTAAGTCGTAATTAATTTAACACAGAGATAAGGAACGACTTGATCTTCAAAGAAATATCAAGTAAATACATAGATTTTTTGGTTCGTTCGCTCGTTTGAAATAAATCTATATAAAAATGCTTAAAAATATCCTTTTTACGTGTACACTGTAATAACTACATATTTACCAATTGTACATTTAGCTAATAATATATGTAAGTAATTTAAAAACTGTACAGGAGTTAATATGCAATCATTTTACAAAGAATATTATGAATCCTTATCGAAATCAATAATTTAATTTTTAAGGTTGTTTCTAAAGAAGTAAATAAAATTATTCACTGATATCAGCATATTTAACAGAGTTTTTAAATTACGATAAGACGAACATAACATAGGTATATAACAAATAATTCGCTTTTAATAAATAATTAGCTTATTAGGTAGGCATAATAAATAATTAGCTTTATGTATCAATTAAAATTAAAATAAAAAAACAAAAAATAAATAACGGTAATGTATTAAAAAAAAACATTTGAAGATTACAAATTAAAGTACTAAAAAATCATATTAGACGTCATTATAATTGTCAGTCAATTCTGTTTATTAAATAAATAATCATGTAGTTCAAGCGGGCGAAGCCGCGGGCCGGCCGCTAGTAAAAAATAAGACTTAAAAATTATTGTTTTTATTGAGTATAATAATTCAACCCATATTTATGCAAATAAATACACGTCAATTCATAACCAGATCCAGATCAATTAAGTATATTACAATTAAGTATAGTACACTAATTTTTGTTCTAAGACTATTATTATACGTGAAATAATAGAAATATATTTACAATTATTATTACTTTCCACGTCTATATGATCCACATAAAACCATCCAAGTATGACTAAACCAATTCCTTTGTACCTTAAGGCGTTCGCTCTTAGCATCTTGTTTGAAAAGCAGCCATTCCCTACGATTATCAGCGTTAAGTGGTCCCCAAGTTGGTTTCTTATTTACGCTCTTCTTAACGATCTAAAAATAAAATAAAATAGACTTAACGAAAGTTTATTTAAGTCTTTTAGAAAAGGCTGTTAAGAATAATGATAATTGTTCTCTATTTTCTTCCTACTTCTGAAATTCTTTACATTATATATATGAAATATTTTTTGCATTCGCTATTGATAGTTCTGCAATTTAATAATTACTTTTGTTGTTAGTTTTGAATATCAATTAAAACTTCGGTACAATTTTTTAAGCGGTTCTTCAAATATGATATGAAAATCTACATTTTCATTTTACTTACATCGAGTATACTACCAGCAGACCTATTTTTGATGACAGTTGTGATCATAAATAGTACAACAAAAAACACTCCTAAGCCCAACATTAAATATCCAGCAACTGCAAAAAAAAGAAAACATATATTAAGAAGTATTCTCAAATCAGTAGGTACTTATTTTTTTTAATTTGATCAGCATCACGCTGTATCCCGCATATTGCAGGGAAAGCAGAGGGAACCTAGTATTAAGACACTCTGTTCCCTCCTCGCCACCAGAACGAAAAAATGAAAATATATATTATTTAAATACCAGCGTGCTCCTAGTGTAATAGTACTAGTACTAGTACTTTATTACACTAGTACTAGTACTAGTGTAATAAAGTAGTATAAGGTTATGGAGCAACATATAAATACTTCTTATCCCAGCATTACTGCGAGTAAGCGATTTACGTGGGAAAAACGAGGTCATCTTGGAATTCGAGATGTAGCGGATAAATTCCAAGAGTATCGCCTGACATGGTATGGTTACACTGCGCACCGACCTAGCTACATATGTCGAAAGGAAGTGCCTTGCTGTCTTTGTACCTGAAGTTAGATAGATGCAAAAGGAAACGATGGCTTGATCTTGATGCAGGACATGAAAACCAATTACCGAGGATGTTGAAGACCGAGTAAATTGAATCAACAGGCAAACCCTGGTAACACAGCAGGGACACTATATACTACTAAATAAAAAAAAAGCGGGTGAAGCCACGATAGGGCCGGTGGTTAGATAATAAAATAATATAATAATTACCATATGCTGCCTGAGGGAACACATAATCACCGAACTCTAATTCTTCACCAGCTATAAGTGCGTAGAAGAATACTATTATCATCATAGCAGGAGTGATGATACCCCAACAGAAGCGCCAGTATACAGACGTCTTTATGTTCAACATGTATTCCAAGTCCAAGCATATATTCTCTACGCCTGAAATGAAATAATATTTATTATTTGGCTGTTTAAACAAATAAATAACATTTACTATACTATTTCTAAGTGATTAGAGAAATAATATAAAAGAAATAATAATTACCATAAAGGTAAAACACTCCAATAATTTCAGCAATACCGCAGAACAGGATTACAAAAGTTCCACCATAGAAGTCGGTGATTGTTAAAACATATTGACCACCCTGTTTGAAAAATTTAAAATAATTAATATACTAAGTTACACAATAATAATATTTAACAATAACCAGTTAACTTACAGGTGTAACGTATACTAGACCAGCAGCAAAACCGAGAGTACAAGAGATCGCCGACATATATATTGTTTTTACTTTAGGGAAAGAATCAATAAGGACAGTATTGACAGCGGTGATGAGAGCTACCGCTGATCCTATTCCGAGAACCATCATCATAATGAAGAAAAGTACTGAGAATAGCTGAAATTAAGCAAAAAAATATGATTATGGAAAAATATAATTATGTATGTATATTTAACTAAATTTTTATTATCGATAAGGTACCTGAGGTTGAAAGGTCTTGGCAATAGCATCAGGGTAAGAAATAAAAGCCAACCCTGTACCACCAGTACCGATTACACTTCCGACCGGCTGATCTAGTACGTAAGCCAGATTACCTAGAATGCCGAAAATGGTGATACCAGAGAGCAAGCTAGTGAACGTGTCCAAAGTGGTGACAATCATAGCGTCTCTGTTAATAAAAACAAAAGTATTCAAAAAAAATAAACGTAACAGAAACATTTTATTTTATAAAAACATTTGTTTTTTTTAAGCATGTATATTTTTAAAGATTTTTAAGTATAAAAAATATCAGTAAACATTTATAAAAATATTTTTTGGAATAGAAAGGCTGTGGCGCGTCGTACTCACCTGTAGGCATTTTGCCTGAAACCGTTGTATGAAGAGAACATAATCAGTGGTCCGGTACATATACTTAGAGAAAAGAACACTTGCGTGATTGCGCTGTACCACACCTGCGAATAACATAGACTTTTTTTATGAACAAATGATAAAAATAAGAAACTATTATAGTTATAATTTTAATAATTAATATAATATTAACAATCTATATCTATACTTATAATAAATCTGTAGAAAAGTAGTTTCTGTACATTGAAAATATTTAAAAAAAAATTAGCCAGGGTGTTAAAGGACAACTAACAGAATTCATTTTCAGCATTTTTGGAATTTTTTGTCTGTTTCTCTGTCTATGTGAGTACGTATAACGTAAAGAGTACACAACAAATTTAAGCAACTTTTATACATAAAAATGACAAGTAAATCAGAGGAAGTTTTAGTTTTTTTTTTTCAGCTTCACGCTGTATCCCCGCACACAGCAGGGTAGGCAGAGGTAACCTAGTGTTAAGACACTCAGTTCCCCACTTTCTGCCGAATTCTGGAGGCATTGCGTGTTGAGTGGCAGAACTCAACGTCGCGCTTAACCTCGACACCAGAGCGAAGAAATGGAAATATAAATTTAAGTAAATATTTCATCTCCTCGAGTGGGGATCGAACCCACAACCAGTCGGTTTTACAGTCACACCTCGTCGCCGCCGCTGTGCCACGACTGGCCTCGACCTCGGCCTCATTTTAGTTTTTATTTCATTGTAATCGCTTCACTCTATTAAAAGTTATAAGTATTTAACGTTTTCAAGAAGATTATATTTGAGATAGTAAAAATAGATACACGTAACGCTATCTATTGACAACAAATAGTAAGTACTAACGAATCATGATAACGCATAAAACATTCTGTGGAGTTAAACACTAATTACGACGGGAGGAATATTAATCATTTTAATTTTTTTTTTACACAACTTTAGCACAACATCGTTTTCGGTTAATATAATTTTATATTAGGTGAAATTTAACATAAAAACAGCATTTTTTAACTATATGAACAGTTACAACTTAACTTTAAGTCTTAAATAGATGGCGCTGTGCATAAAAGACTTTATATTTTTATAGTTTGGAAAGATTACCGCTACACTCTATCAAAAAATAATATACTTAAAGTTTTTAAGATATTCATATTTAAAAAAATAGAAACAGATACGCAACGATATCTATTGACTACATATGATAATGAATGTTGATAATGCATAAAACATATTGTTGAGTTATCATTTGTTAAACGTTAATTATATCGTGTAAGTGTAATCTATACTTATAATACATAAACATAGTAGTATTTTTCTAACAATGTTCGAATGGGTAATGGTTAGTTCGATTGTAAGTTCAATAGGTGGCACTGTACATAAGACGTCGTTTTCTGAATCGCGCTATTAAGATTCTGGGCAAAAGAATGACTTTAGAAACGTCTTATTTGTTTAACTGTTGATAAATTTATGTATTTTTAAAGTACAATTATTCATAGTACTAACTACAAAGTAAACTAAATTGAATTGTTGGTGAAGATTACCTTCGTAATAGTTTAGCTTAATTCGTAATTATTTCAACACAGTGATAAAGAATGACTTAATATTCAAAGAAATATTTTGAATAGGTTCTTCAGTCCGTTCGTTCGTTTATGTTATTAATATTTTTTTAAGAAACGTATAAAAAAATAACTTTTGGGAGCAAAAACGTGCTTTCTACGTATATTCTGTATATCAATTATATATTTAACTAATAATATATGTTACTAATTTAAAAACTGTACAGGAGCCAGATAAGTTATTTTGCAAATAATATCGTGAGTACTAATCCAAATCAATTAATTATTAGTTAAGGCTGTTTGTAATATCTATATTTCTTAAAAGAGTAATCATGTAATTCAAGCGGACAAAGCCGCGAATAAATACTAAAATTATCGTTGTAAAATAAAATACAATTTGTCAAGAACGACGCACGCACATTTTTTTTTTTTTTTAAAGGGAGACCGCCGCATACGCCTCATTCCGAAATCGAGCTGTAGGTTTTGGCGGCAAAGTTCAAAGTTCTAAAATCTAAAGGTTTTAGTAGTATTTTTGTAGTAGCATGTGTTTACGTTATTGGTATCTAAGCGTAACTGCGTCACACGAAATATAGATATGATTATACATCGTAAAATGAAAAAAAACCTACGTCTACACTGTTGCTTAAATTGCGCGAACGCGACTGGTGTGGGTCCGATCCCCACTTGTAGGATTGAATTATAATTTAATAATATTTTCATTTCGTTTAATAATATTTTAATTTCGC
>JAAIXJ010000065.1:101468-205288 GCA_013403705.1 Heliconius hermathena
GAGGCCAGTCGTGGCGCAGCGGCACGAGGTGTGACTGCAAAACCGACTGGTTGTGGGTTCGATCCCCACTCGAGGAGATGAAATATTTACTTAAATTTATATTTCCATTTCTTCGTTCTGGTGTCGAGGTTAAGCGCGGCATAGAGTTCTGCCACTCAGCACGCAATGGCTCCAGAATTCGGCGGAAAGTGGGGAACGGAGTGTCTTAAGACTAGGTTGCCTCTGCCTACCCTGCTGTGTGCGGGATACAGCGTGAAGCTGATTTTATACTTTAAATATCTTTAAATTACTTTTTGTTAAGTAGACCAAACAGCTGTTGCAATCTTGATGAATCACATTACAGTTATCTCTACTAATCAATATTATATTAAGCACATAAAGTAGGTACATCAAATATTAAAATTTATTATTACCTAATTAAAAGTATAATCATAATAATATAAGGGAAGATAGCCAAAAAATACGATGCTTTGCCAGAGCTTTTGATGCCTCTTGAAATAATGATGAAAATCATCAACCACGCGGCGAATAAACAGACAGTCAAGTACCAAATAGGTAATCCTGTGGAAATAAATAGTATTATAAAAATTAATATTAATAAAAATAAAAATAAAATATTTTACCTTTTTATTTTTGAAATATAAAAAATATTGGGTTTTCGGTCTTGAACTTAAGAATTTTTGTCAAACTTATTAGATACTAATTTGATCAGGCAAGCGTGGAAACTCATGAAATCGGGCTTGACCAATCATAGTTCAATTTGGTATTACAATGTTAAAGTTTGTTAGATTAGGTATAATAAAATGTATATATATTTTTATTTCAATGTTTTTTTAAATATTGTCGTAATTAAAAGCAAAAAATTGTTTCAAAAATACGCATTTTCATAACACAAAAAAAATTATATCAACAATAAGCAACCAGGATCATCTAATATTGCAGAATCTACAGAGTAATAGTTATCGTTGAAACGTAACCGTGCCGTACTGTGGAAAAAACGCGCGGTGCCCACATATTTCTATTAATATGGAGCCTAGAGATTAAATGCGTGGTTCTCACGTCACTATTAACCGCAACCGGTTATTAACCGCTGTTTGCATACATTTAATTGAGCTAAACTGAATTGATGACAGTAGTGGAGAAGAGGCACAAAGTGCGAATGTAAATGTGACTGGTTGTGGGTTCGATCCCCACTCGAGAAAATGATTTTTTTTATTTTCATTTGTTTTCTCTGGTGTCGAGGCAAAGCGCGGCATGAATTCCGCTACTCCGGAATTCAGCGGAGAGTGGGGACTAGTTAACCCTAGGTCCCCTTTGCCTACCCTAGTGTTTGCGGCATATGCCGTGAAGCTGATTTGATTTTTTAGTTTTTGTTTGAATACATAACAAAATTTTGCAGTTGCTAACAACGCGTTTGTGTATTCCGGCGGTAAGTGAACTACCACTAACGCAGTAGACTACTTGGAAGAACATTTACCGATTCATAAGAATTTAATATTAGTGTTATTTAAAAGTCTTAACTTACCAAGACCTTCCTCAAGACCACCGTTAATTTGTAGAATTGTTTTACTGTAATAAACAATATAATATTTAAAATAAAATTTTAAGTCATATATAAATACTAGCAACTTACGTGCAGCTTCGCCCGCTTAAGTTTATTGTTATATAATAGCCAAATTATACAACATATTTTTAGTCTATGTATTATTCTAGTGTATAAACGATATTACTGTAAAGTTTCATGAAAAACCATCCAGTAGATTTTGCATGAAATTAGAACAAACATCCATCCTCATAAACTTTCACATTTATAATATTAGTAGGGTATCCACTTACATATATTAAAATTATATTATATGATATGATTTTTGTCTGTCTACCTTTCTGTTAGTCAGGGTTAATCTCCGGAAATGCTAAACCGATGTTAATGGGACTTTCACTGATAGATAGAAAAGGTTGTGGAGCAACGTATAGGTTACTTTTGTCCCGGAATTCGATATCAAGATTTACGAGGAAAAAATGCGTTTTTTGTGTGCGTACCTACTATTTACCTACATTGATATGAAAATATCTGTTTTTTCTGTTAAGCAAAAGCAAAATCAAATAAAATCCCAAAGCATTTAAATTACAATTAAGTATTAATTAACTTAATTAAGTTCAAAGCAGCTTAGATAACCATAGTAAAATAATCAAACATTCTTTTCTAAATACTATTAAATAAATCTTTCTATACTTCGAGCAGGCGAATCCGCGTGGGGAGTTAAAAACAAAATAATTACCGAAAATACAGTTCAGCACTCATAGATGAGTTTTCTGTTATAACAATATTTTCCGTCTCACCAGATGGTACGCAATCAGTCCAGCTTTCATCACAGACGGACCATGGCAGGACTGATTGAAAACTCATGGCAAAGTAATAAATACACAATGCTATGATAGATACGTAGTAGGATAGAATATAAAAACATCCCAGCGTCTGCGCGTAACCGACTCCTGAAATGTTCAATTAATGTTAATTATACTCTTATCCACTATTATCATTTATTGTAACACTATAACATATAACAACTTCGATAACAGATATAGTGATATCAATGATTGAGTAATTATTAATAAATTAGTTGCGCTCATTATAAGATTTTAATATATAATTTTTACCTTTTATAGCTGGTGCTAGTGCCCATACTTTAATTGCATTTTTAGAACTAAATTGTCCAATAGCACATTCAAGATAGTACATAGGCTTTCCTATTAATATAAGTGCTAAAATGTACGGGATAAGGAAAGCTCCACCTCCGTTATTGTATGCGGTGATGGGAAACCGCCACACGTTACCAAGACCCACAGACAAAGCAATACAGGACATCAGAAATTCTAACTGGTTGCCCCATGTTGCTCTTCCCTTATTATCTTCAACGTCTTGCTGTAATGTACAAACATGTTAAAAAAAAGTTATTTTAAAGTAAATTATGGAATAAATAAATGTAAAATCAGTTAAGTGCGAGTCGGACTTGCCCACGGAGGCTTCCGTGCCAATTTTAAGATTGTAGGATAAACAGGAAGAACAACTTATAAAATTTGACGAACGAATAAGGAAAAAAATGAAAAAGTAAAAATTTATAGGTATTCCATAGAAAAAAATAATTACTGATTTACATTTGCAGTTAATTCATGTAAAATTAGTGCATACGCCCGCAAATTCAATTTTGTCAACTTTTATAAGTTGTACTTCCCGTTGACCTACAATCCTGAAATTAGTACGGAATCTTTGGTGGGCGAGCTTGGCTCGCAATAGACTGATATTTTCATTTTTTATATAAATCAACAAAGCTAAGCAATACACACATTGTCATTGATTTTTTCTAACTGTTGTTTGTCTTGTATTTCTACGGAGGGTTCCGAGGACTCGAAAGCGGGATTGACTTTGCCGCCTTGTTCTTCCTTCAAATGAAAAATATTAATATAAAATATATTGTGAAATCATATTATAATTTATTAAATATCTTGAAGTCAATTTACATAAAAAAAATATAATTATAATTACGAATGATTCAAATTGCAAAAATTTGATCCAATAGATCTGATAGATAAAGAATAAAATTTAATCTTTACAAATTACTCTAATTCAGGCCATGTGCCATTTTGTATGTGGATAATATTAAAATAATTTAAAGATTACTAAAATTATATATATATCTAAATTAAATGAAACGACAGCATAACTGATAACAAAATATAAACAGCTTAAGAAGATAGAAAGTAGGTAATAAATAATTTAGATTACTATCTTTAAGCCATATCGTATCCTGCTACTGATTAATATTAGAATTACTGATATGATAGAACCATTGACATTACTTGCCGGTTTTCTTATTGAAAACTAGTCCCCGACATAAATAACATTTTCAGCCCAAGCCGAAACTATTTAACAAAATATAATAATTGATAAGTTCAAGATCAAGGTCAAAATATGAAGATCATAAATTGTTTGTGAAATTAAAATCTTTACTCTAGCTCTAGGGCACTTCTGTCATTTAGAAGTGATGTAACAATATCATCAATATCGTGTAATTTTCCCAGAACATTTATTTAGCGACTCTTATAGTAGATGTTAGCAGAGCTCTGATGGTTTCTTTATCCTAAGCTATTGTTATCTTTAAATTGGGTTGAGGTGTTCGTCGATTGCGTTAGTCCTAGCCAAAACTTCAATGTCTTTGACATTTAATATGAGAGTTTTATTAATATCGTACAGGAAAAAAGTTGTTAACTTTAAAAAAATATTTGAAATATCATAAAATATATTATCTACTTACTAATCTTTCTACTTACCTTTGAATATACAATACTAATTATGCTGAAAGAATCTTTGGTAAGTAGAATATATTATAAGAAAAAATTAAAAATACCTATATAATATATAAAACTTCAAAAATAATCATACAATAAAGTACTCGTTATAAGTATTGGCAAAAGTAAAATGAATTTAAAAAATTATGAGATTTGTAATTTTAAACGAAATTACTTTAATTATTTTTTTCGGAAAATCGAAAAACCTTTTCACTAAATGCTATAAAGGAAGGAATATACTATAAAGACTGTGCCCTTGAAATATACACATTTACTTATCCATAACAAATTATAAAGATACAATAAAAAAATGCCAGAAGAGGCCATTCGTGGCGCAGCGGCACGAAGTGTGACTGTAAAACCGACTGGTTGTGGGTTCGATCCACATTCGAGGAGATGACTGATATTTACTTAAATTTATATTTCCGTTTCTTAGCTCTGGTGTCGAGGATAAGCGCGGCGTTGAGTTCTGCCACTCAATACGCAATGCCTCCTGAATTGGGCAGAAAGTGGGGGACGGAGTGTCTTAACACTAGGTGCCCTCTGGCTATCCTGCAGTGTGCGGGATACAGCGTGAAGCTGATTTATTTATTTATGTTAATAAAAAAAATATCTTACCATGCTGATCAAATTCCACTGAACTGCACCAATTAGCAAGCGTGTCTGCACTTGTTGGACAACGCAAAGCTACACGTAACTTTGGAGTGACCGAATATAGCTGGTTTTAATTGATTTATAATAATTCCTATCACAATTGAAAAATGATTAGTTTAGTTATATGATATCCGTCAATATCTATCTTGATTACAAAGAGTTTTTAAAATATAGAGATATGATATTATCCTCAAACGATAGCTAAAATCAACAAACAAAATAAATTCAACGTGGTATTCGATAATCGTCAATTAAAATATATTATTATTTATGAACTAATTTAATGACATTGTGCGATAAGAATTTGTAGTTACAATTAAACGGTTAAATACCTTATTTTTTTTATAGTGTACCAATCTGTCTTTTCGTGATGGAGCTTTGATTAAGCTCCATCACGAAAAGACAGATTCTTGATGACAGCTTTGGATCTTACCTGATCAGTTTTGTTATTTTCGTGTCCTAATGAACAGATGGCTATATAGCCATAACAGATGGCTATATATCCATAATAAGCTTTTGTATGTTGTTTGTATCGTTTCAATAAAAGTTCTCACTAATACTTTACTGTGAGTAAAATTTGTATAACTAGATGTAAAACGAGAAGCTGCAAAGATTTCAGAAATTAAAGTGACTAAACTGAATTATAGTAACTTCTATTTCAGATTTGATATAATATAATTCTTTCTTTGATTTGATAGTTATAATCTCTATCTTCTACAGGTATTATGTGTTCGTCTTATAACTTATAGAGAAAATAAAAGAACTAAAACTTACAGTTACCGTTGAGCCACCCTTTTCTTATCGTATGAGAGATACGATGTGTGAATGTATCTTATAAAATAAGTATAATTACCATGATTATTTTAATTGAATTGACTAATTAACTAATCAATTTTATTTTACAATTTGGGGGGTAGAACCGGGTATGGGGATACAACCAGGACAGACAAACGTACAAGGCAGGAAGGCAGTACAGTCGTTAGGGTGTCCTAAATTTTCATTTTCGGATTTGATTGATTCAGTAGTCTACCCTTATAAGTTTGTCAACAATGTTAAGTTGCAATCAATTTAAGTCCATAATATACTGTAATGCGAATTGTGACAAAATAATGTAGAGGAGTGTAAAAGTGATTTAGATTTTTTTGTTTGTGTGTTTGTCAGCTTGCGTGTAGCATCTTCTAATGCAATTGGTCGATTTTGAAAGAAATTTGTTTGTTATAGCTATTAAGATATTTTATTATTGATTTTGAAGGCTTGCACACCACACCTGATGTAGAACATATAGTGGTTTAGCTGAAAGCTAAACTATAAGAAATGTATCCTCGCCAATAATTGTTTAAGAGTCGGGTTCAAGATATATAATTTGTAATGAAAAAATAATAATTTTAAATTATGTTTTTTATTGCGTATAACAATGAACTCATATTTATACAAATAAATACACGTCAATTCATAACCAGATCCACATCAATTAAGTATATTACAATTAAGTATAGTACACTAATGTTTTGTTCTAAGACTATTTTATGTGATTTAATATAATTTTATTTACATTTCGCATTTACTTTCCACGTCTATATGATCCACATAAAACCATCCAAGCATGACTAAACCAATTCCTTTGTACCTTAAGGCGGTCGCTCTTAGCATCTTGCTTGAAGAGCAGCCATTCTCTATGATTGTCAGGGTTAAGTGGTCCCCAAGTTGGTTTCTTATTTATGCACTTCTTAATGATCTAAAAATAGATAATAAATAGATTTAGGATTATTTTTGGATAGATTCTTTATGTTTACTATACCCTATTCAGGGAGCCGAAAGATAAAAGGTAAATAAACCAGATTTTAATACGGATAAATTATAGAACACAGATACTGCAAAGATTAGACATAAAATGAGACGTTTTGTCATCGGTTGCTTTGTAATTGGCCTCACAAATTATTTTTGTGGTAACTTTTAAACATCTATTCTTCAATATGATACGAAAATCAACATTTATATTTTACTTACATCAAGAAGGCTACCAGCAGATCTATTTTTGATAAAGGATGCGACTATAAATAGTGCAACGAAAAACGCGCCTACGGCCATCATCAAGTATCCAGCAACTGGAAAAAAACAAAATATGTATGTATAAAATATAATATATGTAGATACAATGTACATGTGTATTGTATAATCTATACAGGGTGGAAGTACCAGTGCTCCTTTTATGGGAACAGGATATAGGATAAAATATTTCCAACCCATACCTAAATAATTTTTATTTTTGGGAAAAAAATTATAATTATTGTATTAGGCTTGTATGGAGTAATTAAAACTATGATTTCATAGTAGTGTTGACACTTCCACCGTGTATAAAATTATGTAAGAAGCCTTAAAATAACTAATAGAATGTAAATCTATGGATTTTTAAATTTTTTGTCTGTCTGTTTGTCTGCTTGTACAAGCGTTGTTATAGCTTATTTCTTTTCTTATTTATTTTATAAACTGGATATAAATATATAAAAACTCGAACCCATTGGTGTTTTTAAATGTAACGTACTACACTACGATCCATTTGCAATATGGCGACAACTTTTATTTGTTACACTCGATCAATATTTTAAACCCGTTACCGGTTTGAATAATTAAAGTATTTTATTCCTCCATTAAACTGTCTTAATATAAATGTTTAAATAATTATTTTGGATAGGGATTCATCGAAATCATAATAAGGATATTATTACTTTCTTTTGCATTTTTTTAAGAGAAATAATTTCAGAATTAAAATTAAATTAAATCAAATTTTAATTCTGAGTGCCTAGTGCTATCTCATGTACAGACATCACAGAGTGACAGTCTCGTCTTCAGTTTGGTTTATATTATAGTATAATTTGTATAAGTGGTTGTTTAGTTAAATTAAATGGATAAACGGAAAAAATATAAATGTTAAAAGTAAACAGATACTTATTTTAAAATTAAATAATAATATAATAATTACCATATGCTGCAGACGGGAACACGTAGTCACCAAACTCTAATTCTTCACCAGCTATAAGTGCGTAGAAGAATACTACTGCCATCATAGCAGGAGTGATGATACCCCAACAGAAGCGCCAGTATACAGAGGTCTTTATATTCAACATGTATTCCAAGTCCAAGCATATATTTTCTACGCCTGAAACGAAATAATATATATTGTCTTAGATGGTTCAACAAATAAATATATTTTTTTAAGTGATTGGGGAAGAAAATTCTACAATTTAAAAGAAATAATAATTACCATAAAAGTAGAACACTCCAATGATTTCAACAATACCACAGAACAGGATAAGGAAAGTTCCACCATAGAAGTCAGCGATTGTTAGTACATATTGACCAGCCTATTTAGAAATTTGTAGATTAATATTATATATTATATAGATTATTGAATAAATTGAATAAGGTATTAAATATAAGGTTAGTTTACTTACGGGTGTAACGAATATGATACCGGCAGCAAAACCGATAATACAAGAAATCGCTGAAATGTAAATTGTTTTTACACCTGGGAAAGAATCAAGAAGAACAGTGTTGACTGCGGTGACGAGAGCTACAGCTGATCCAATACCGAGAACCATCATCATAATGAAGAAAAGTACTGAGAATAGCTGAAATTAAGTAAAAATATATTATTTCTATATTTATTTTCTATTTTTTCATTTTTTTTTTATATTTTTCAATTTTTTTCAATATTTGTAATATTATACTTTTTTTCTTTTATTTTGGTTATATATAAGTAAGATTTTGTGATTGATTTTTTACCTGAGGTTGGAAAGTCTTGGCGATAGCATCAGGGTAAGAAATGAAAGCCAATCCTGTACCACCAGTACCGATTACACTTCCGACCGGCTGATCTAGTACGTAAGCCAAGTTACCGAGGATACCGAAAATAGTGATACCAGAGAGCAAGCTGGTGCACGTGTCCAACGTGGTGACAATCATAGCGTCTCTGTTAATAAAAAAATATATAATTAAAAAAAGAAATATATATATTTACGCGATTTTATGAAGATGTTTGCTTTTACGTTTTTATATTATGCTATTCATGTTTTTAAAGATTTTTAAGTACGAAAAATATAAGTATTTATAACATTTTTATATCGTTATGACTACTTTTTTAAATATTTAACCTAAGAGATATAATGTAGTCTGTCTACCTGTAGACATTTTGTCTAAAACTGTTGTAAGAAGAAAACATCATCAGTGGTCCAGTACATATATTAAGGGAAAAGAATACTTGAGTGATTGCGCTGTACCACACCTGTAAATAATAGTACACGACTTTGTAAATAAATAATAAAAACAATAAATAAGATAATTACATAATTATTAAGAAAGATCTGCTTCACGCTGTATCCCGCATGGAGCAGGCAGAGGTAGTAGTAGTAGTAGTACCTAGTACTACTACACTCCTCGCCTCATTTTCGGCCGAATTCTGGAGGCATTAAATCTTTTATTTTCTCGAATAGGAACAGAACCCACAACCTGTCGCGTTTGCCCTGCGCGACTGGTCTTCATCCAATTATATTACTTTTTATGGTTCAACATTTTGCGTGAAATACAGATTTATAAAGAAATAAAAAGGGACTTACGTTAAGATCAGCCAGTTTATCCCACTGAGGGGTCAAGAAAAATAGGATACCGTTTCCAGATCCAGGAAGAAGGCAGGTACTGAAAAGTTCAATAATTATTATTTTAATAGTGCTTTAAGTAATATTTAAATTTATATTTCCATTTCTTCGCTCTGGTGTCGAGGCAAAGCGCGGCGTTGAGTTCTGCCACTCAACACGCAATACCTCCAGAATTCGGCAGAAAGTGGGGAACGGAGTGTCTTAACACTAGGTTCCCTCTGCCTATCCTACTGTATGCGGGATACAGCGTGAAGCTGATTTTTTTTTAAGTAATATGATACCATAATTAGAATCTATTAAAAAAAAATCTTATCTTTATTGTTATATTCAAATATATTATACTCGTATATTAGGTTATGTTACTATTTGCATATGAAATAAGGGCCAAGAATTCATACACACGAGGCCGACGTGGCGCAGAGGCACAAGCGTGTGATTGAAATGCGTCGGTGATGGGTTCGATCCCCACTTGATGAAATGAATTATTTATTTATATTTATATTTCGGCGGTTTTAAGTTCCGTCACTCAGCACGTAATGCCTCCAGAATTCGGCAGAAAGTCGGGAATGGAGTGTCCTAACACTAGGTTCCCTCTGCCTACCCTGTGCTGTGCGGGATCAACACAGCGTGAAGTTGATTTAATTTTCGATTTATTCGTACATATTGAAATATAAAATTTTATAATTACCTGATTAAAAGTATGATCATAACAACATAAGGGAATAGAGCCAAGAAATACGATGCTTTGCCAGAACTTTTAATACCTCTTGAAATAATTATGAAAATCATCACCCACGCGGCGAATAAACAGAGAGTCAAGTACCAAATAGGTAATCCTGTGGAAAAAATAATTTTATTAAAATAAATACTTATTACAGTTAAGATGCTTTACTTTTTTAAAAAAACATTGGATTTAGAAAAGTAAAAAAAATATAATATTAGTGTGAAATATCGAATTTAAAATGTATTTAAAACGCTTCTAGGATGAATATTTTAAGATTGATAAGAATTTAAAGTGTTGTTTGAAAATTTTAACTTACCAAGACCTTCCTCGAGGCCACCGTTGATTTGAAGAACTGTTTGACTGTAATAAACATTATTATATTTTAAATTAAGTTAAAAAGTTAAATATAAATATATTATTATACTTGTATGTTCTAATTTTAATAGTTACCGGAAATATAGTTCAGCACTCATAGATGAGTTTTCTGTTATGACAACATTTTCCGTCTCACCAGATGGTACGCAATCAGTCCAGCTTTCATCACAGACGGACCATGGCAGGACTGATTGAAAACTCATGGCAAAGTAATAAATACACAATGCTATGATAGATACGTAGTAGGATAGAATATAAAAACATCCCAGCGTCTGCGCGTAACCAACACCTGAAATTTACAATAAATATTCATTATTATACAACATATAAATCAAATCCAGGAGGCCAGTCGTGGCGGAGGGTCCTAAATTGTGACTGTAAACACAACGAGCTGTGGGTTCGATTTCCAATCGAGAAAATTAAATATTTTTTTATTTTCATTTCTTCGCTCTGGTTTCGAGGTAAAGCGCTGCATTGAGTTCCACCACTCGACACCCAATGCCTACAGATTTCGGCGGGAAATGGAGAATGGAGTTTCTTACACTAGGTTCCCTCAGCCTTCTGTGTGCGGAATACAGCGTGAAGCTGATTACATACTCAAAAAAAAAAACAATCCAATGTTATAGTTTAGATTTGTCAAAATTTTGCTTACGAATATAAAAATGTTAGTAATTAAGTATAATAGTATTAAATTACCTTTCATAGCCGGTGATAGTGCCCATAGTTTAATAGCATTTTTAGAACTGAATTGTCCAAGTGCACATTCAAGATAGTACATAGGTTTTCCTATTAATATAAGAGCTAAAATATATGGAATGAGGAAAGCTCCGCCTCCGTTATTGTATGCGGTGATGGGAAACCGCCACACGTTACCAAGACCAACAGATAAAGAAATACATGACATAAGAAATTCTAACTGATTTCCCCACATTGCCCTTCCTGGTCCTTCTTCCACATCTTCCTGCAACGTATAAGAATATCATATTGTTATTCCATTCAAAAAAATGAATAGTTGTTTTGGGATATGTAGGCTTCGGTTTCGGTCAGCGGTCAGTTTTGGGCAAAAATCGTGGTTTCGGCCAAAACGGTTGAACCTTCGGTCGTCCACGAGTAATAAGGTCAGTTTATTAATTCCAAATTATGAAAATAAAATGTACATAAACTTGCGTGGAGAGGATTTTATGGTTTGGAATCTAATCCCAAAAATAATTTGCATTTTATTTGTTTGTAGTAACAAAAAACATTTTTTTATAGGATTTCCTCTATAACTTTGGAGATGATAGGGATAAGAGACTATGGGAGTAGCCTGAGGTCGATTATGTGTTCGAAGAGCAGTAGTAGGGATTGGTGCGTTCTGGCTCATTAAATTGATCGCCTTATCAATCAAAATTTTCCGCGGATTTTCTCGCGGGTCGCGGTTTTGATTAATTAATTGACCGCGGATNTCAATTAATTAATCAAAACCGCGACCCGCGAGAAAATCCGCGGAAAATTTTGATTGATAAGGCGATCAATTTAATGAGCCAGAACGCACCAATCCCTACTACTAAGAGCTGTTTAGTATGACTCATAAGCTTAATGTTCCTATGTCTACCACAATCATGAACACCTTTGCCTCTTCCCTTCTAAATAGGGGTATTAGAGCTAAGCCACCACTGGTGTGACATCTTTCCAGTGTTTAAGATATGGTTAAAAAGGTCAGTAAACATGTGCACACCAAGAGATGAGATTCCTCGATTGGATCTGAATGTCGTCAAGTCCAACAGCTTTTCCGTTGTTCATACGTCAAAGGCAATTACGAGTTTCATCAACGGTCATTGGGCCAATAAGTCCAAAGTTAAGCAGTAGGTGGTGACGAAAGAATGCACGGATGCTGAGTTTTCAGCAGCTCCTGGAAGTAGCGTCTCTATCTCCCCTTCACAGACGCATGACTACAAAGTAGCACGCCCTGGGAATTTTTGACGCAAAGACATTTTGAAATGATAGAGTTACTCTCTGTATAGCAAAAAGTGTTGGGAATGTTAACACAAACAAGATTTTCATAAAGAGCTCATAGTTTTCAAGAAAAAAAAACATATAGCATATATGCATACTTTGTATGTCTAATATAAATTATTTCATGAGCTATTAACAAAAAAATGCTACAGATTTTTTTCAGGCAAAATAAGAAACTTATCAAAGTAGAGTAAAAAATCCGCAAAATAAATTTTCTTAACCGTATTGTATGATTTATATCTCCAAAACGGTAAAACTACAGACTATACCATATGGCGCAATAATTATTGATAATGACCACCTCTATCAACTGTTTCAGTTTGTTTTTAATTATACTGTACATTAAAAAGTTTCGGTTTTGGTTTCGGCTGAAACTGAGACTTAAGCCGAAGGTTCGGTTTCAGCTGAAAAACCTTGTTTCGGTCGGACACTAATATATATACCAGAGAGCATAGTGTGACATCTAAAGGTAAAAAATATATTAAAAAAATAATTTAACCCACTTCTGACAACAGCAAAGACTAATGTGATCTTTTTAAAACTATGTATCTCTGCATATTATTTTCTAAATTAAACTACGATAGATTTTCTACATACTCGAATGTTAATTTAAATTGTTAACTAAACAAATATTATACACACCTGCTTGCCATTGCTTAATTCTAACTGCTGCTTGTCCTGTATTTGTACGGAAGGCTCTGAGGACTCGAAAGCGGGATTGACCTTGCCGCCTTGTTCTATAGAGTCACCCTTCAAATGAAACATATTCATATAAGGTATATTGTGAAGTCATTTTTTTATTCTAGAGTTCAATTAAAAATTAAAATTATTTAATTAAATTATAGTTTAATAATACAGTTAAATTATATAACAAAAAAAATTGTTTATTAGTAACTAGCGACCCGCCCGCGGCTTCACCCGCTTAAGCTGTATGATTATTGATCTAATAAACAGAAATTACTTCTAATATGATTTTTATTACTTTAATCTGTAATATTCTAATATGATTTTTTTACTACATTATCGTAATTTCTATAAAGACTTTTGATAATTTTGAATTAAAAAATACGACCAATGTTGATATTTGATATTTATAAAAATATAGATCAAGTTAATTATTTCTTATACGTATATATTTTTGTAACATTACGTTATTTTTATCTATGTAATGTACGTCTCATCATAATTTTAAAACTCTGTTAAATGTGCTGATCCCAGTGAATAATTTAATTTACTCTTTCAGAAACAGCCTTAAATATTAAATTATTATTAAATTAGGTTCAGTACTTTCAGAGAAAAATGTGACCATACAAATAGACAGACAGACAGACAAGAAATTCAAAAAAATATTTTTGCTTTGTATTATTCTTTTTAAGTGTCCCTATATCCATTTCAGTCAAAATTACTAAATATAGAGACAAAATATTTTTACTGTTTATTATATATAGAGATAGAGATGATACAAAGTGTTGTATTATTATTAACTTATACCTGCGGTTTTACCCGCAAAGTTATTGTATACGCAGGTACAGTGAAAGTTATATGTAGTAGTCGTTCTCTTTATAAATTATCGTAATTCGAGACATGTGCCATTTTATTAAAATATACTATCAAAGCGAAAAAATGAAAATATAAAAAAAAATCTTCGAGTGGGAATTGAACCCACAACCTGTCGCGTCTACAGCCACACGCTTGTACCTGCGGTACGACTGGATATGTCTTACATATGAGTCATGACTAATATAATACAAATTTCGAAAGCTCTTTAAATTTCTACATTTTTTGTGTTTATACTATTTTAAAGATATCGGTTTAAAACAATAAAACGTATAGGTACTCATCAAATACTTGAAATGTAAAACATTTGAATAGGTTAAAAATATTATTAAATAGTTTGAAAAACCTTATTTAAAATAATTTGAAAAAGCTTATGTAGATTTACAACAAAGCTTTATTTTAGTAAAGTTATTATTTATTAATTTGTATATATTTTTTGTAAATCATTCTTATAGATGAACTAGCGATCCACTCGCGGCTTCGCCCGCATACCACCTATAATACTTTTATTATGCTGCATTTGCCAACAGATTAATACATTCAATCATAAACACTACGTATCTGTATGATAGGACGTTATCGGTGGCAAGGGCGCCCCCCGCGGGACTCGAGCCTAGGCTTGCGGCCGTAACAGAGCGTTGAATTATTTTAATTTTACATTTTCTCGGAAAGTATACGTCCAAATTACATGCCATAAAAGCCGAAGATTATGTACATTAAATTTCCTTAATGATGAAATAACTTTCACTCGTAAGTTTCAATATACATGTGAATTAAAAATCTATGAAATATCACCTTACAATTTTCAAATATAATTTATCACAAATTGCCTTATTGTCACTTATTTATAAGAGATATATGGCATCGCGGAGTTTATTTTAGATCTAATAAAATTGAATATGTTTGACATATAACGTACTGACATATAATAAGCTATATGTGCAGCCAACGCGCTTAAAGCAATTTTAAAGTATTTCTATGGCGTTCCTTATTATTGCTATTTCGTTATTTAAGGCTAACTAAGACTTACATCGTAATGTTATATAACCTATAGCACTTCTATAGAATACAGTTTTCATACAAAACAAAAAGAAAGTAAATCGAAGCAGTAGATCCAGAGATCCTAGCGTAAGTTAAAGTAATAATTTAAACAAACAAACAAACAAACTCTTCCGTTTTATTATATAGTATATAGATTATAGATTATAGATGAATGAAAAAAACTTAGCTTTTTATCGCGGCCGTAAAAAGCCGATAGAATGGAGTTATAAAGTGATTTTGAATAGGTAAATATTTAAAATTAAATATTTAAAATAGGAAACCTGGTAAATAGGTTGAAGTTTGGTAGCCAAAAAAAATAAGAACGTAAATATAAAAAAATGTAAAAAAGCAAATGTATTATTTGACTAAGTATAAGATATTTAGAATAATTTCTAAACAATATATAGAGTAATTTTTAAATGAAAAAATATATATTATATAATAAAACAAAAAGTAATAATTTAAACTTAAACCATTCCAGTTAATATCGAAAATCTTCTTCTAAATCTTTTTCAATAATTTTTTTTTTCATCTTTTTCTTTTTCAATAAATCTTTCCTTAGATTATCGATGTATACAGGATACATATATATTATATAATATTGACTTTGACATTAGAAATATGTACCTTCACTCATTATTAATTTAAGAAAAAACAAAAAACACATATGATATGATAAAAAAATAGTAAATTTTACCATGTTGACTAAGTTCCACTAAACAGCACCAATTAGCAAGCGTGCACGTGCACTTGTACGACAACGCAAAGCTATACTTAACTTTGGAGTGACCGAATACATCTGACTTCATTAATTTATAATAATTCCTATCACAATTGAAAAATGATTAGTTTAGTTATATGATATCCGCCAATATCTATCTTGATTACAAATAATTTTCAAAATACATAGATATGATATTATCCTCATCCGATAGCCAAAATCAACAAACAAAATAAGTTCAACGTTGTATTCGATAGTCGTCTATTAAAATATATTTATAAACAAATTTAACTGTCGATGACATTGGAATAATTGCAGTGTGATAAGAATGCGTAGTTACAATTAAATAACTAAATAACTTAATGTTTTTGCAAGTGTACCAAATTATGTGTTTTGTTCTTGATATGTCATATTTGTAAATTTGTAATTTTAAAAATCAGTTTTAAAATATAAGGCCTACGTTTCCCATGTGAAAATGTTTTTAATTACATTAAGTCAAAATAAACAAAGGCTTTTAGCCGAAACGTGAACTGAAACCAGTCCTTCGGGCTTGGTCTAAGCTTCGGCTGCACCCGAAACATACAATATGTTCCTGTGACAGTTTGTGATTTTTACCGGGTGTCAGTCACAGCCAATTTGCTCCGAGACTGTTTGGCCAAATGAGTTCAGTTTATCGTGCGGCAAATAAAAAAGTAGATTCTATTTTATTATGTTGAGTGAATATAATAAAATAAAATCTGTTAAGCGGCGGCGTGATTGCCAGCTTTTTGCTGGGCCAACTATTCTGTTTATATAAAAATATCACCACGAAGAAATCGCCAGAAGACCCACTTTTGGACATATTTAGAGTTTCGTGCCTCAAAATTTTAAAACGAAACCTTTATAGGATCCCTTCGTTGTTCTTTGTCAGACTGTTAACCTGTAGACCATTTATATTGAGATCACGTAAAAGTATTAAACTGAAATTTATATCAAATCCTGACCTGAATAGGTCAACGGTCCCTTATAGCACAAAAAAAATCAAGATCGTATGTCAATGCAATCAAAATTATGCATCGTTTTTACTACATTTTGTAAGAAATTCGCCGTTTAATCAAAGTCTATAGGGTACTTCCCGTTGACCTACAGTTACGAAATTTCGAACGAAGTGAGAACTTACAGTACAAATAAGAAAAAGTTATGAAAAATGAAAATTTATAAATATTTCATAGAAAAAAATAATCACAAAATTATATTTGTGAACTACAAATATATTTCATACAAAATGTTAAAATGCTCACAAATTGAAGTTTATATGAAATTTAGAACGAACTTATAGTGTAAATAAAGGAAAAAATATAATTAAGTTTATACAAAATGAATGTGTACGATCGTTCACAATTTTAATCTTAAATTTGTAAAATAAAAAGTAAACCTCGTCCGACTCGCACTTGATCGGTTTTTATTTTTTAGTTATTTTATATATACCTATGAGTGTATAATGTAATGTAATGTGGTTGTACAAATAAACTAATAATTATTATTGTTTGGTATTATTTAGTTTATATTATCGACTTCAGAACTATCGCGGAGCTCTTTCAAGTTTAAGTCGCACTTCTTACATTTTTTTATATTAACAACTTAAAATTAATAAATAATTGTATATAATGAACAGGTTTGTGATCCCTTGATAAGGACAGACTAATATAAATTAAATATTGTCAAATGATTATTTCAATTTCTTAACATTATTTTATTATTTATTGAAATCTGCAGTATCTGTATTATGACGGTTTGTATAATGTATAATCTAAAAAGATTTATTAAAAATATTTGCCTTAAACATTCACATTATTTATCACATTGGTATAACTAATAGCTAATACCTAGATAATAGCTGTAATCATTTATTGCACTCGTCGTAGTCAAGATATTTTCATTATTATTCTCAAAGTTTATACGATATTAGTAATATATAATACATTTCACTAACAATATTATTTTATTAAGTTTTATATTCGTCACAAGTTATAGTTTTATGTCTATATCAATACTTCATGGTACGTCTTTCAGCAATGTACAATACAAAAACAAAATCCGTTCTAAATTCAAATTATAATTCTAAACGGTAAAAGAATCAGTCAGAGGTGGCCAGTTATTTGTATATAAGAAGCAGCATTGCCAGATTTTCTCTCGGTAAAAAGCGAGATTTTTGAACATTTTAAGTAAAAAAGTGAGACAAAAAGAATTTAATTTATTATGCCTATTTATTTTTTGAGCTAAAAATCGGGATGTTCCGCCAAAATCGGGACATCTGGCAATGCTGATTAGAAACATCTAGTGTATCACATTTGCAGTATTTAATTATAATATATATTAATTAATAATCATTGGTAACATATTAGTCTCACTAACTAGCGTTACTAGCGATGTGTATCTATTTTATCCTAGTAATGTGTGAGTTGATATTCCAAATTATTTTATTGAATATCTGATCTCTTAAAGTTCCACACCAATAAATATGCCCATCACATTAAATAGGTGTTGCTAACTATCCAGTTTCTTTGGTTTCTTGTAGCTTAGTTGATCTAATCTATTCTATTCTATTATTATATCTCTAATTGTCTAAAATGGAATTCTATTCTTTAATTGGAACTTAATACTCAAATACTCGAAAAATACTCGAAGCATTAAAAAAGTTTCATACAATTCCAATAGTCCCAGAGACGTGACACGGACACGGACATTTTATTTTTGCTATAGTGCTATGTTATGAAGAGAATAAATGTATATTTTTATAAATATCAAATATCAACATTGGTCGTATTTTATAAAAATCCTTATAGAAATTACGATGATGTAGTAAAAAAATCATATTAGAATATTACAGACTAAAGTATCAAACATCATATTAGAAGTCATTACAGTTGTCAGTCAGTTCTGTTTATTAAATCAATAATCGGGCGGGCAGGCCGCTAGTATATTATCTAAAATAGTTATCGACTAGACTGATAATCATATACACAATTATTACTTAAATTCAAATATATTAGATAACATGTTCAACGGTAAAAAAAATATTAGGTACTAGCGACCCAGTGCTTTTTTTTATAAATCCTTTTAATAAAGTTTACCAATCTACTATTAGTTTCGTCTATGAAATGTGAGTTTAGTTAAAACAAAAATAAACAGACTTCTATACAATTTAGTTTTTATTTAAGTTTGCCTAATATAGTTTAAAATTATACTTATTTAAATTAGTTAATGAATATAATAGTTGAGGATTTGGGTCTTCTATTATGATTTTAGCTCAGTAACGTCATCAAATGATGACTACAAGAAGCATACACTTCGTGCCTATAAAATTCAAGGGTTTCGTTTGATTTCTGTAGGGTTCATTATTAGACCCCAACTTGATGATAACGGGAAGAAAATGAAAAAGAAATCGGTTAAAAATTCTGCAACACTTTTGACTACTATTCATCGTCTAATTTACTTGAAAATCTGTAACGTATCCGCAACAATATTTTAATAGCATCAACCTGATGATAAGGACTGTCGTTACGAGAGTAATATTTAATTTTTTTGTATTTGAGGCCAGTTAAAGCGTTTTTTTCTTTTTGAGGACTGGAAACGGGACAGATTGTGGATTCGATTCCCACTCGAGGATATGAAATATTTAAATTTTTTAAGGCAAAACGCGACGTCAAGTTCCGCCTCCAGATTTGGCGGAAAATGGGGAACGGAAGTGTCTCAATGGCAAGGAAGTGTCTTTATACTGGGTTCCTAGGTACCCTCTGCCTACCCTGCTATGTGCGGGATACAGCGTGAATCTAAAAAATAAAATAATCTCTAAATTGCCTACTATTATTACTCCAACAATACGTACATATGTATATATTTTCACTATGCCTAATCTGCTTTTGAAAAGTAAAAGAAGTCCTTTCAGAAAAGATATTAATTTATTATAAATACTTATTTTTTTATGATCCTTTAAATTTAATTAAGAATGTCAAAATTTTTAAAAGTCATTTTACCAGTAAAATTTAAAATAATTTTATTTAGTTGATAAAAATGAATCGTTATCTTTACAATAATTTACAAAGTAGGTATTTAGATATAAATGTCTGGCTTAATGTCGCTATTCATTACTACGTAAAACCGACTGGTTGTGGGTTCGATCACCACTCGAGGAGATGAAATATTTACTTAAATTTATATTTCCATTTCTTCGCTCTGGTGTCGAGGTTGAGCGCGGCGTTGAGTTCTGCCACTCAACACGCAATGCCTCCAAAATTCGGCAGAAAGTGGGGAACGGAGTGTCTTAACACTAGGTTCCCTCTGCAGAAGCTGTTTTTTTTTTAAGTAATCCTATAATCCTATCCTATTTGACGACAGTCGTGACGCAGGGGCACAAGCGTGTGACTGTAAATGCGACAGGCTGTGGGTAATATTTGATTTTCGATCGATTTTGTTCGAGGAAATCAAATATTTAATATTTTCATTTTTTTGCGCAATGCCTCCAGAATAAGCGGAAAGTGGAGTGTTGAGTGTCTTAAAACTACACTCTCTCTGCCTACCCTGTTAAATGCAGGATACAGAGTGAAGCTGTATAAAAAAGAATAATTATTATATTATTATACTTCCTTTGCAACACGTGGCGTTTGACCTTGGTTTTAAAGACAAAAACATAGTTATCGGAACATTATTACAACCATATAATAATTATATTTTATAACTATGCATACAGAATGTCCAGTATTGAATAGATAAACCTGAAACATCTCATGGCCTAAGATCCCATTGCTTAAATCTGTAGGGATCAGGTTTTCTAATGAAACTTATATTTAAGAATGATACATGATAGATTACACTAGGGTTGCCTAAAAAAATCCTGCCGCAATCACCTTTAAATAATGTTTTTCGTAACTCGTTTTTAGAGAAAATTGTACTCATATGTTTTTTATGTGAATAGCACATCATTTGAAAGAAAATCGCATTAGGAATTGGAAAAACAATGGTTGCCAGCTCTCGGTTTACCGCAAGCCCAGGGTTGCCTGGTTTAAACAGGTCACTTAATGTTATAATAATATTTGCACTCATGTGTTTTATGTTTTATAATGAAGTAAAATATTATATAATAGAAGGTCAATCTTAAAATTAGTCTTTATTCTATTGTAGCTGATCACCTTTTAAATGATTATTTTAATCATATTAAGTACATAGTTTCATTAGAATTACTGATTCCTACAGATTTAAGCAATGGGATCTCGACCTATATGTGGTGCTATTTTATGTCCCAGCTTCGGTGTATGTAATAGTGTCCGCCCGTCTCATACGGCTGTGTGGTGCTATTTTATGTCCTGGAACTCTGGTGTATGCAGTAGTGTCTGCCTATGGTTCTAATACCTTGTTCGAACGTTGAAAATACTCGAGATACGACTTTGTGCTGTGTGCCGTGCGTTTACTTAACATATTGCGGTAGTGCGTTCGATCCAACGACTTATATTGATCTCACAAATCAATCAACACCACGAATCACCATTTTAATGCAATCTTAATATAAACAAGCGTTACAAGTACCTTCATACCATCTGCCATCATACACAAACGTCCCGGAGGCTTCAATAAGGACTGTTGCAGCCGGGCTCTGGTAGAAATCTACGGTATAGTGGCGGGGCGTTGCCCTTATATTTTCTTCCTTTTAATGTAACTAACGACAGCTATAGCGGAGAGGAAGATAGGACTCTAAAAGATTTTGGGGTATTTACGATCATAATGATAAAAGGTTCTAACCATTAGACACATCACGAGTTTTATTCAATAAATAATGTTTTTAAAGGAGTAGGGGAAACAGTTACAAGAAGAACGGGATTTTATATTCAAAGATGAAACGTTTTCCTTATTCTCTGATTGAATATATTGAGCTTATTTTGTAAAAAAAATAAAGCATATTTTTTTTTATTTAATCAGATACAAATAGACTATCTATTTAGATTATCAGCTTAAAGCGGAAATTGATTTTGAAGAAGACCCTGGACGAGATAACTGGGAAGTACCAAAATCAGTTGAAAATATTTTTATCGTTTTAATATATTTTTGATGTTGACACAAATATTTAAAATATTAGTAGTTTTCCAGGTTTTGTCCACCAGTAACAGTAACTACTTTTCCTCATTTTTGATGTACTTTGTTCTCGATTTATCTTCATCTTGTCGAATTAACGAAGCAGTTTTCGAATTAACTAATTATTATTGTCACTAACCTCAATAATAACAAAAAGGTTTGCCTCACTTTGCCGTGTGATCTCGGCCTAGAATAGGATCACTTTGGTACTGTTGGTGTTGTAAGAGGCGACTAAATTACGTATGGTCACGTCGCCAGCAATGGTAACACGTATGAGCAGACTCGACCGGATTATCACCACCCTCGACATTAAAAACCGGCGTGAAGTAGTTGCTTTTCGCCACTGCGTTTCGGTGCCCAATCTCCACTCCTTCCTGCAATGTGATAGCGGCGCTTAAAGACAAACTAACCCAGGAGGGTACCAGCACCTCCAGTGTTGGAGAATCCCTCCCTGTCTTCAAACTCAGGCCGCCCGGAATTCTGGGGAGGGCACAGTGCCGCGCTATAAACGCTTAACGTGGACTTTTGCAACATCAGGGGTCTAAACTCCAATCTGAATGCCGTTCACAACCTTCTCGAGACGGCACAGCTGCCCTTGTTATTCCAGACGTAGACTCAGATTGCCTGAACGAGCGACACAGCGTATCTTCTATACCCCGGTTACAAAATAGAATATAACTTTACATGTGTTTGTAAAGGAGGACTTAAGTTTCCGTCGTCTTGCCAATTTTACAGGTTGGGACCTGTCTTATATCTGGCTCCGTGTTGACTCAGACGATCGAGTCCGAGTCTACGCATGCCTTAACNTTACAATGTTAATTGTAATATCTTCCATGTACAGACACCGATGAGTTAGGATTTTATTGTAAGTATCGATAAGTTGTGTTTTTATTTCAAAAATTCAATTGAAGATTCTTATGGGAGGTACGATAATGCGACCTAAAGTTTTAATAAATTTCTCATTAAATATCTTCATTGTGTTGCAAACATACATTATAGGTATATCAAAACACGAACATAATTCAGTGTGTTAATTAAATAATTTTGTGGTTTAAGCGGGCGAAGCCGCGAGCGGGTCGCTAGTTTGAAATATTTTATTCTAATTCCGTTTGAGTGAGTATAGACGATGAAATGCGCGGTTTGCCTTATGTTTTAAAGTAAAATATTATATAATAGAAGGTCAATCTTAAAATCAGTGTTGATTCTAGCTGTTCACCTGTTAAATGATGATTTTAATCACATTAAATACATACAGAAAACTATTTAAACATTTTCATGTTTATATTTTCATATTGTAGTTCATCCTTATTTTTCAAGTGAAATAATGAATCCATGATACTTAATAGTCTTTGTCAAATCTGTTTTCTAAATATTTATACTCATTTAAATTATCATTTTAAAACAACTAAATTATCTAATTAAATAAATGTTTACAAATATCGATCTATTATAAGGTATTAATTACATCATGTTTCCTTAATGTAATGAAGGGTGACAATTATTGCGGATATTTTATTTAATTAAGAAAATATGGGAAATTACCTTTTTTATAAACTCTCAATCTCTCTCTTCGTCCTCAGAGAAAAATATATAAAACTATATAATATTATAATATTAAACATTAATTATAATTACGTTTTGCATTAGAAAATAATTTAAAAATAAAAATCAAATCAGTTTCACGCTGTATCCCGCAGACAGCAGAGTAGGCAGAGGGAACCTAGTGTTAAGACACGCCGTTCCCCACTTTCTGCCAAATTCTGGAGGCATTGCGTGTTGCGTGGGAGAATTCAACGCCGCGCTTTACCTCAACACCAGAGCGAAGAAATGGAAATATAAATTTAAGTAAATATTTCATCTCCTCGAGTGGGGATCGAACCCACAACCAGTCGGTTTTACAGTCTCAGTTTGTGCCCCTGCGCTACGACTGGCCTCAATTAAAAAATTCTTTTTTATATTTTTGTTTTACAACAATGAACTTTTTGTAACACTGTAAGTGATAACAGAGCATTGTGTTACTATTTAAGAAAATGTTACTGTATACAAAATTCATTTTTTGGCGAAACAACAACATAATTTTACCCTTTTGGCGAGACTCATTTATTAAATTCATCACATTTTCGCACAAAAAACACATCTTCATTTTTGTCATGTTAACTAAAAACGTCTTCACTCCAAATCGAAAGATAAGTAACTAACTAATTTGCTCAAAAACATCTCATTTGGCCGTCTGCACTTTTATTGCATTTAGAAACAATACATCTTCGAAAATAATTTTATTGCATTTGGTTTGCTTTGTATCGCGCCGCAAAATGTTTATCTATAGTAAAAAGTAGATAACTAGTTGATATTTGCCTACTCCTGGTCGTAAACCGTAAATAGCGCTTATTAGTCGGCATTACTGTCGTAATTTCTTTGATTTAGTTTTGTTTATTATATTCTATCATATATATTTCTTTCCTATGTAAATTCTTAAAAAAATATACGCAATAATTGTCACCTTTCGTTACATGATGTAATTAATATCCCGCACACAGCAGGGTAGGCAGAGAGAACCTAGTGTTAAGACACTCCGTTGCTCATTTTCCGCCGAATTCTGGAAGGCTTTGTGTGTTGAGTGGAACTCAACGCCGCGCTTTTCCTCAACACCAGACAGAAGAAATTAAATATTAAATACATATTTACATTCTTCGAATGGGGATCGAACTCAGAATCACTCTTGTGCCCGCGCGCTACGACTGATTCAAAAAACGCCTACATCAATTCCCCCGCTGTATATTTTTTATTAAACAAGCTTATTTAACAACAATGGACAATTTATTGAATGTTGTCACGCGCTAATACGTAAAATTTTATTTGATTGTTTTTGTAAAATATTTTAAAATATTCAATTTTAAAATATTAATTTTAAAATATTTATTTTTTTTATTAATATTTTATATATTTTATTTAATTTACATTACTAACTTTAAACAAGTGAAAGAGAAAAAACAAAAACAAATATAATCGATACAAATTAACTTTTTTTATAAGTGTGCAACAAATAAAAACATTCAATACAATGAATTGAGAACATAAATTAGAATTCCATGTCCATATCTACAATACAAATTCATAATTTCTAATAAAGTCATAAAAAGGTAATAATTTTTAAACACTATTAAAATATATTTAGAATATTTATTATAATTTCTATGCGTACATTACTGATAAATATAATATGCAAGCTAATTTATTATTAACACTAGACCGGTAGGCCCCAGCTCTCGTTAGCGTTATTTGTGGTTGACCCAACGCCTCTACGCTTTGGAGGAGTAAAGTGTCTACGGCCGCATAAGCTTCGTGGACAACGCGCTGAAAGTGAAAAATATCACATTTCATATATTGTTTCTAATTCAAATAAACTTCAAAGTTAAATATTATACAGGTGGAAGTGTCAGCACATTTTTTTCCCCTAAAAATGAAAAATGTATTTTTTCAAACAAAATAAATAATAAAACTATTGTTGTATCGTTGTATATAAAACGCCATTTGTCAAGAACGACGCTTGCACACATAAACCTATCAAATGGAAACCGCCGCAAACGCCTCATTTCGAAATCGAGTCGTAGGTATTGGCGACAAAGTCCAAAGTTTTAGTAGTATTTTTTTAACTGCGTCACACGAAATACAGGTATGGATAAACAACGTGAAATGAAAAAAAAATCCTACGTCTAAACTGTTGAGTTATCTTGATTAATTTCTTTAGGTATGGGTTTACAATATTTCACCCTATATGCTATATGCTGGCCGTAAAAGAGCGCTGACACCAGCCTGTATGATGAAAATATGCATTATACAAATATAAACGTACTAGCAAACTAAATACCTAAATTGCTGTTATATTATGGCCTATTTATTGGCTATAATATACCAGCAATTTAGGTTTATACAAAATCTTTACATAAATTGTCGTCTACATGTTATTTTGATGTGAGCTTTGTTACTGTAAAATTTCATCTAAAACCGTTCAGTTGATTTTGTGTGAAAGTAGAACAAACAAAGAAACTTAACTTAACCTAACAAATTTTCACTTTTATAATATTACTAGGATGTACATAGCTGCATAAGGCGCATCAAAATATATATTTTCTTATTATTAACAGCTATTTAACTCAATGTTTTCCTTTTTTAAATGTTTGCTTTGAATTTTTTTTTGTATTATAAAAACAAGTTACCTCTGTAACAATTTTAGAATTTCGAACATCTGTAGGTCTGAACATCATAACCGTATACGTATTTTCTATTCCCAGATGTCCATCTACCCAATCTTCTATACCGCCGGCATATAGTGCTGTAAACGTGAAATCATATTTGATTGATTTTATAATTTCTCACAGTGTATATCAAATACTATGTCTATAAATAAATGTATTTAAATCTGTTTATATGCAATTTAATTAAATTGCATAAAAACAGATTTTTTATTAGTATATTTTATATCAGGCCAGTCGTGGCGCAGCGGCACTTTTTTTATTTCCATTCATTGCATTCAAGACGCAATGCCTCCAGAATTCGGCAAAAAGTGGGGAATGGAGTGTCTTAGGACTAGGTAGACACCTATGCACCTATGCTACGATATCTCGAGAACCGAACATTATCAATCTTCGATCTCCGAATTACATCTGAATTCGAAATAACTTTCTATATTAGAGCTTGAAAATGAAAATAATGTAAAAATCATTCCCCATTGAGGATATTCCCTCGATTGGGATAAAATCTGGAACCATTCGTTTATAGTCAGAAGCTGTCCCACTGTGCCAAAAAGAATCAGCTTCACGCTGTATCCCGCACACAGCAGGGTAGGCAGAGGGAACCTAGTGTTAAGATACTCCGTTCCCCACTTTCTGCTCAATTCTGGAGGCATTGCATGTTGAGTGGCAGAACTTAACGCCGCGCTTAGCCTCGACACCCGAGCGAAGAAATGGAAATATAAATTTAAGTAAATATTTCATCTCCCCGAGTGAGGTTCGAACCCACAACCAGTTGGTTTTACAGTCACACTTCGTGCCGCTGCGCCACGAGTGGCCTCAAGACTGGCCAAAAAGAAAATCTATACATACTCGTATATAAGAATATTGTTTTCTATTATGTGATACGTAGCAGAAAAATATCGATTTCAAAGTAATTAAGTTCTAAATCTTATAAATTACATATATAATATTTAAATAAAACATATATTGACATTTGAAACAAAATTGTGCAGCTTAAATTCATTTTGTTTTTATTTTTCAAAATACTTATTTCTATTGATTGCCAAATAGCAACTCACGGAGGAACTCGGATGTTTGTCCAGCAACGTACGGGCGTCCGCTGATGCTGTACGCTGCTGCAGCGGCTCGTAACGCTCGTTGCCTCTTAGAGAACACATATGTAATTAATTTATATACCGCCATCCTATTTTTTATCATAAAATTAATAATTTACAAGTATTACAGCAAAAGCGCGGCGTTGAGTTCCGCCACCCAACACGCAATACCTCGATAATTGGGCTGAAAGTGGGAAACGCAGTATCTTAACACTAGGTTCCCTCTGCTCCTATATGCTCCTCTATATGCGGGATACAATGTGAAGCTAAAAAAAATTAAGAATATTACTTACATAAATATGATCTAAAGCTCGTTTCTTCTTGGTATGTGAGTAGGGATACAAGATGCCCTAAAAGACAAACGTCATAGTAAATACATATTTAGATATAATTATAGTATTATATACAAGATGTTATTACATCCTTTAAATATTTTTCAATAACAATTTTTTTTTATTATTTACAATCCAATACAGTGTTATTTGGTAATAATTTGTATTTTGCAAATTTATATAACATTATAAACATATGTATATAAAATTATAATATTTCTTACAAGTACATCGCCTTCCTTGAAAGCTATAAAAGTATACAATGGAGAGCGCAGCTCGTGCAGGAGCTGCGTGAGCGCTCGCGTCTCCGCCTCGCTCAGCTGTCGCGGGCCCGCGTACAGCGACCCGCAAGGGTGCTCCGAACGTAGTTCTTCCGCTATATTTATTATTATATTTACTTTTAATATTATAAAATATCATTTTTTTTTCAGTTTCACGCTGTAGCAGTGTAGCAGATAGGCCTACTTTTGTTAAGACACTGCATGAGGCATTGCGTGGGTAGTGGCGGAACTCAGCGCCGCGCTTTTGCTTTTGCTTGACACCAGAGCAAAGAAATGAAAATACTAAATATTTCATTTCCTCGAGTGGAATCGAACCCACAGCTACAGTCGCGTTTACGACTGTAGCCGTGACGCAGAGGCACAAGTGTGTAGTCACACACTTGTGCCTCTGCGTCACGGCTGGCTAAAAAAATAAAATGTAAAACTACAGCATTTTAACAATATGCTGTATATACATAATACTGACTTTCATACATGTACATAATAATGACTTTCAACTTTCATTTACATAACAGTGATTTTCAAGATTAGGATATTACATTTTATATTAAATTATGAATTATATCACATGGGTGTGAGTAGACCATGTAATTATTCTTAACAGTAACGTGGACCACATAAATATGGCTTTATACTTTTACGGCTTTACAGAGTAGATTGAAACTGTTCACGATGGGTCGGACAGGTGTAGGCATACGTTAATTGAAAATGATATACTCGTATATATATTTTCCAGCTTAACGCTGTGGTGGCAACGGTGGCAACCTGGGAACCTAGTTATAAGATATTCCGTTCTCCATTAAGACACTTCCGTCACTACTTTTCGCCAAAGGTATTGCGGTCAAACTGTGACGTTGAGTTTCGCCATTCAACACGGTTTGCCCTGTTACCACAGGGAGGAAATAAAAACATCATATAAATATAAAATAATTTCATTTTCTCCTGTTTTTAATCCCCCTGAGTGGAAATCGAACACACACATATCGCATTTACGCTTTTTTATTTAGCGTGCGACTACGCTTGTGCGCCTGCGCCACGACGGTCTCAAAGCTACTAATGTGAAGGTATCAATGTTACTAATTGGTACGTAAAAACCACTCACGAGGTATCCATTGATATTCAAAATTTCGGTCGAGGTTTACTCCGTAACAAGGCTGAATAGTGCATCGAATGCCAAATTGTTCGCAAGCCTCACACGAGTCGCGTCCCTTGCAAGAGTCCCAAGATTGACGTAAATTTTTTGACCATTCACGACGCTTTAACAATTTCATGAAAATTAAAAAATTTCAAATTCTAAAAACAAACTCAGTAAAATATTCTAACGAATACTACATTTTAAAGCTTTTCAAGCCATCGTTTCCTTTAGATAAAATTAATGATCTTTTTTTCACCTTCCTGCTGTAACGCTCATATGACAGGGTAGGCACAGAAACCTAGTGTTAAGACACTCCGTTCCCCATTTTCCTCCGAACTCTGGAGGCATTGCGTGTTGAGTGGCGGAACTCAACGCCGCAATTTGCCTCGACACCAGAGCGAAGAAAATAGAAATATTAAAATTTAATTTCATCGAGTGGGAATCCACAACTTGTGAGCTCATTTATGTTTTTTGACTTCACACATTATACAGAGTATGTAGAGAAAATCACGGGTCAAGTTCTGCACTTTCCGTCAGAATTAGAGATATAAATATTACGATCGAGTGACAAAACTCTGCGCCGCGCTTTGCCTTCCAGAGCAGAGAAACAAAAATAATAATGAAATGCTCACTTGGAAATGCTGAAACATAAAAAAATATAAACCAAATTTCATTCTATTATTATTAATTTTTATAATGAATATTGTAGACGTGCTAATACTTAATTTATCGTATTATATCTTTATAATCTTTTTTAAAAATGTTAAAGATATCAATACTATGTCTGGTCCACAATCATTAACATTACGTTGATATAATATAAAGGATTATATAGTTTATTCATTACATATTATATTCTCAAATACACGTGCGCTGTCTGTACCTACTTACTGCAGGCTTTTATCACCTTGCCAGTACAAAATATTATAAGTCAATTTACTCAAAAATATTAAAAAAATATTAAATATTATTTCTTAAATATAGATTTTATTTTATATTCATACATATCTTCTCGATTGTATATGGTATTCAAGAAAAAAATAATATGCCACTTTCTGCTTTTCGTAAAGTTAGAAACATTATCTATACAATGACAAAAAATCACCAGAATGAGATTAGAGCCTAATTATTGTCAATTTCAGTTAAATATTTTACACGTGCCCTAACAACAATGTCGTTAATAAGTTCATATTAAAAACATTTTCATGTAAAATGTTTATAAACTCGCACCGCCAAAAAGTTATCAAATCCCATGTAGAGCCAAGTTTCTAACTTTACACGCCCTAACTCAAAAATAAATCTGTTTTCTTAAAATGTATTTATAAATTATTAAAATGTTGTTCTCGATCGGGAGAAGCTATTTCTCTAATACCTCTCTATATTAGTAACATTAATGTACCGTCAAATTCCTAACTTTGTAACAGTAAAATTTAAGGTCATTAAATATGTTCCAATGAACTGATTAGAATTGAGAATATTTCATTATCATTAGAATTCATTACCCGATAAGGACAGAAATATTTTCGCGAAGTAATTACAATGACTAATGTCTAGTCTAAAAAGATTATTAAATGAGTTACTATCAATTTAATTTTAGTTACTAAGGAGTCTGAGCTTCTAAATCGCTTCCTTGATATATCTATATACTCCCATTTAAACCCACTTTTTAGTATTTAAATTATTAAAATTTTAATTAGTTTAAAGACTCTAAAAACTTTTAAATAAGATATCAAACTACTATTTACAATATATTGTATTATTTTCTCACGTGTGGAAAAGTTATAGAATAATCATATCCATCTGGATTAAAAACTGGAATAATCCAAAATCGGTATTTTGTAAGTAAATCAGAATGTGCGTCACTCCTTTCTATTAATTGGTATAATAGATACATTGCAGCTGTTACTGCATGTTGGTCGCTTCCTTGGATTCCTAAAAAATCAAAAAATCAGTAATTAAGAAGATATATATATATATATATATATATTTATATCTGTGTGTGTGTGTGNTGGTCGCTTCCTTGGATTCCTAAAAAATCAAAAAATCAGTAATTAAGAAGATATATATATATATATATATATATTTATATCTGTGTGTGTGTGTGTGTGTGTGTATATATATATATATATATATATATATAATATGTACCTTCTTGATTTTTTTTCATCATCACGCTGTTTTCCGCATATAGCAGAGTAGGCAGAGGAAACATAGTATGTTAAAACACTCCGTTTTCTACTTTTCGCCAAATTTTTGAAGGATTGCGTGTTGAGTAGTTGATCTCAAAGCCGCGCTTTTGCCTTTGTACTAGAGCGAAGAAATGAAAATACTAATAAATAATAATTAATTCCTCCATGTGGAAATCGAACCCACAATTGCCGCGTTACAGACACACGCTTGTGCAACGGCACCTATCAATTTACCAATAGTAATAATTTAAAATTAATTTCACCTGCCACAATCATGATTGTTAGTTTGGCTGAAACAATTTGACCACTAGTCGGGTCATCGACCATCATCATATAAATCGGGTTTTCCATAACTGTGAAATTTCCGTTAGTGATATCTAATCTTTTTGCAATAGGACTATTTTCTGCCCATTTCTTTAATTGTGTATTTATCTGTAGAACAAAATAAAAAAAAATATAGAATTTACTTTTTGTTTATCTCAATAAAAATATATTAGTATTTTATAAAGAGAGTTATAAATTCGCATTACAGAATTGTATCTGATAAACTGTAAAATAATTTTATTATCTTTCTTTCTGAAATACCAGTCGTCGCGGCGATTAATGCCAATGCGTGATGGCTGATAACAAAATACGTAGCGTCTGGATATTTATAGGCCTATTACCTCATGTAGGGTCCGGGCTGAATTGAAAGTCAAGGGATGTACTTTCAAAATGTTGCAAAGAAAATTCCTTCTTATTTTTGTCATATTTTTCGGAGATTGCCCATTACTAGTAATTTCTGATGTTGACATAGTAGTACTGCTGTCAGTTGCATTATCAATATCTGTAACATCATCTTCATAATTTATAAGAGAATTATCTGTTTCGGTATCATTGTGAGCGGCATCGACATAGTCAGTTGATGTTTTATCTTCTACTTTTGTTGTACTACTTTCACTTTCGCTGTCATCCTCATTATAAAATAATTCGTTATATGAGAAATTTGATTCCTTATCAACACTATCTTTTTCAAGACTTAGCGTTTTCATATTTCTTTTTCTGTTTTCCTCTTCCGAATAAGGTTCGTGGGAGGTCCTTTTTGTTGGATCAAAAGTTTTCTTTGATGTCTGATACAAATTTACTGTTGATAATAAAGTTTGGTTTAATATATCCATTTTATTGGATAACTCAAAGTTATACTCATATGGTACAAAATCCGCAGAAATTGATGTTCGTCTTGGTGTTAATACGTCTGGGTAAGCATGAGTTCGTGTAGGTCGCAAGGTAGTTGTATGTATTATCTGTACATAAAATAATACTGTAAATATATCAAAGTCGCCTTTTTTTTAATGTACATACATGTGAAAAATAATTTGATATAAAAAAGTTTAAGTACTAATCATATTTATCTAATTAGAATGAAGATTCTCAAATATTTAAAACAAATCCCTGACGATACATAGCGACGATGGACGTTACCATTTAAAGAGTTTTATATTTTCTTATGATTGCAGTGGTTGACGAGAAAAGAGAGCAGGCGAAGGAGAAGCCCTTAATTTGTAATAAAAAGATAAAAAATTAAAAAATGAAATCACCTTCACGCTACATCCCGCACGCAACAGGCACCAAAGTTAAAACTGATAATATACACATAAATAAATAATTCATTTTCTCGAGTGGGGATCGAACCCATAACCAGTCGCGGTTACAGATGACTGGCCTCAAAACATAAAAATAATTTTTTTTTTGGGTAGAATTTAGACAATCACCAGAAATATTTTTAAGACCCTAAGCCTAAGTACTAAATATAATAAATATCTTCAAAATAATTAAGTTGACTATATAAAAAAGGTTGGATTTTGGATATACTAAAGTATATCCAAAATCCAAAATATGTAAATAAACCTTAGAATAGTTGCACAAATTGTACAAATATTCTTTTTGGTTCCCAAAAAACATAAATGTTCACCAAATAATGTCTTACACAAAAAAATATATAACTTCAAAAACCTTACTCCAAAATAGTTTGACGTCATCCGAAATAAATAAATTGTTCATTTGTTATTTTGTTAATCCAATAATTTGAAATGGAAACAAAACATATTTTCATTTTGCCTTTGATGTTTTAATTTTACAGCATTATTAAGGCCGTTGTGGCGCATAGACACAACTGTCACACGACTGTTGTGGATTTAATTCCTACTCGAGGGAATTACTTATTAAATAAAATGAATCAGCTTCTCGCTGTATCGGGATACAGCGTGTATGCGGGCATACAGCAGGCAGAGGCAGAGGGAACCTAGTCTTAAGACACTCCGTTCCCCACATTCCGCCGAGTTCTGGAGGCATTGCGTGTTGAGTGGCGGAACTCAACGCCGCGCTTTGCCTCGACACCAGAGCGAAGAAATGAAAATATAAATGTAGGTAAATAAATATTTCATTTCTTCGAGTGGGGACCGAATCCACAACCAGTTGATTTTACAGTCACACTTTGTGCCCCTGCACCACAACCAAACTCATTTCATCGCTCTGGCACTGACACTGATGCAATGTCTCGAGAAATTCGGAGGAACATTACCAGTCCCTCTGCCTACCCTGCTATATGCGGAATACAGCGTGAAGCTGATTTTAATTTTAAGACTGTGATACCTATATTATTTAGTCATATTATTAAATTTATAATAATTAATTTCATATATAATATAAATAAACAAGTGATGTATGTTTGGGAACCCCCGTATATTATTTGATATTTAAAAAATGTTTTAGCGATCGTTAGCTTTTTTAGCCGATGAAAAATTACCAAATTAAAACTCATGACATAAAATATTAGTAAATATATTTAGCGACTATACATATTATTAGTATGAAGTGAATTTATAAGGCGTCCATTTATTTTTATGGCAGTCAATGTAAAGAAAAATTGGATTTATTTACTAATATTTTAGGAAACATTATTTGGTGATCAATTATCCATTTTGGTAAACGTTTCAAATTTTATTCCTAGTAAAATAGGTACATTTTTGGGCGGCGCTTACACAAGCCATATTTTTTGTACAGAATACTTACAAACAAGTCCATAGTGCGTGGTGTTAACGGTCCAACAGTGTCACGACGCGTAAAAGAAACTGGTGCTATCGGTGCATATTGAGCAATGACTTTTTGAGATCTAGGCAACAGTGGATTAAGTGAAAGACTTCCATCACGCTGTGAATGCTGTGGACTTTTTATTTCAATCCCTTAAAATATAATTACTATTTATGAACTAAAAGTGAATCAACGTAGCGATTTGCTAAGAGATGTTTATTCAGCCATTACCGTATAGTTAATATAGAAAATCATATTTAGCTATTTATCCAATAAAAAAAAATAACCGTTTAAAGATGCCAATTTAGCCATAACTTCATATTTGCTTACCTTTCGGTCGCACCTGTGACATGGCCTTGGCAATTGATTTGACAGGTGCAAAGACAATATTTCCACCAACTCTTTTACTGGAGACGGTCGTAGGTGGTTCAAATCTCTGATAGTTTCTATATGCATCAATACTATTTTCAGTGTTCGTTGTTGAAACTACGACACCATCAACGATAATTTTATCTTGTGTTTTTGTAAGTGGTTGTATGTTCACAGCAATCACTGACTCTTCATGCAAAGGCGTAGTCAAATCATCCTCTAAAACCTTAACAATGAACTCTTGCGTCGTTCCTGCATTAGCTCGCCATCTTGTATATTCTGTATACGCACGTTTGTGGCGTAAATCTATATAATATAAATATATAGCGTAAATTGTTAGTGTTGAAACATTAAAAAAAAGTAAACAAAAACTCAACTCATTGCCTTACATGATAATGCACTAATGGGACAAGAGTCTTCTTTAGTATTATTACTACTAAATACAAATTTTATAAAACCTAATATAATCAAAAATATACTGTAATTCATGTTAAGAAAAGACGGAACTTCATCATAACTTTGACATATGATGACATTTTTATAAAATCATATGTGTAATATGTCTACAAAAAAAAAAGAATACCGTCTCGAGTATGAGGAAGTTTGAGTAGAGTACCCATCACACTGGTATTTTTAACAAAATATCACTTAATATTATTATATCCAATTGATCAATTATTAAAATGAAGTACAAAATTATTCATAATTAATAAGAACATTTTACTTTTTATAGAAAAAGGACCTTGTAGAGAATGTTGCGTTTAGTTTATTTTAGTCTAGCAACCTTAACAGCCAATTTCGTCAAACTAACAAAACCGTCAATATACTGTCCGAAATATCACTGTATATATATATTTCTATGCCTATTTTCTGTAATATTTGTAGATTTAAAACATGCTTTTACAATTAAAAATTTACGTAATAGGTATTATTTACTTTCTGAGTATATTGTTCCTTATTCTGTTCCCACCGCGAAATTTTGAGCAGTGAGTATTTATTTATCTGTTGTTTTGCTTAGATATTATAAAAATAGTTGTAGGCCATTTGCGTTGAGTTTATGACTCTTACCATACGACTCTATTAATCATCTGTTATTACTGAAGTATGCAAGAATATCTTCTAATCCGCGGTCATGGAGGTACGAGAGTAATTTGGACTGCGCAATAGATCTCACAAGCCCGTTCATTAGATGTCAATTATTTTAATGTTTTTTTTAGCTTCACACTGTATCTCATGCATCGCAGAGCAGATAGAGGGAATCTGAGAAACTTGTGTTAGAACACTTTATTCCCATTAAAACCCTTCCGTTCCCCACTTAATAAAATATTTAATACTTCATTTCCTCGAGTGGGACTTAACTCACGACCTGTCACATTGACAGTCGCATGCTTGTACCCCTACGCTACGACTGGGCTCGCTATAAAAAACCGGAAGTGCAGACTCGCCCACCGAGGCCTTCGTACCAATTTCAGGATGTACTTCCCTTTAATTCATAAAAGATGCCAAATTTAAATTTACGCTCATTTGTTATTAAATGAACTATAAATATAAGTTTTTAATGATTTTTGTTTAATTTTTTTCTTTATTGGTATTGTAAGTTCTCACTTCGTGGCAAATTATAAAACTGTTGGTCCATATGGTACCTGATACATTTTAAGTACGCGGCGAATTTCATACAAAATTCAATCGATACATAAATGCTCCAAGGGACCATGGACTTGAATATCTGATATTAGGTGATTTCAGCTTGATAGGTCCACGCGATCTCTATATAAAAAGGTCTTGACAGATGGACAGACGGACAATAAAGTGGTCCTGTAAGAGTTCATTTTTTACCTTTTGAGGTACGGAACGATAAAAATAATAATAAAAAATTAAAAAAAACAGTATTTAATAAAAGAAGTAGAAATTACAAAAATGTTAAAAAATAGCACATCAGACCTTAGTTTTTTTCATCCAGTAGTATCGCAAGGAACGCCAACAAGAACAGAGAAAAACTTAAAAATATATATTCTGTTATATATTTAACATACAGATTTGACCTCTTTTACAGTTCTATTAATATACATTTATAGATAGATATGTAAGTGGGATTAATAAATCTTTGTTTTCTAGATCTGGATCCAAAATGAGAATGGTCCGAAGTACCGGCAGCAACGTTAAATATTCTAAATTTATCGACTATGAAAATATGTTAAGCATAGTGCAACATATGGCTACTGAAAGCCCCGATATGGTACAAGTCGCGTATCTAACTCCACAAACTGCTGGGAACAATAGCCTGATCGCCTTAGAACTACACAGCGATACACATAGCCAGAAACCGGGAATACTTATAATCGGAAGTAATGTATTAAATTTTCAAACTGAAATTAATGACTTTTAGATTAATAAAATAAATATTTCATCACCTTGAGTGGGGATCGAACCCACAACCAGTCGGTTTTACAGTCACACTTTGTGCCCCTACACCACGAATGGCCTCAGATTAATAAAAACCCTACCCTAGGTCCATGGTAATCCTAGAATTCTCTCTGGTAGACACGTAGTGCTTGCAATTTCTCAGGGACAGAGTACCCTCTACCCTGTACCCTCTTCCCTCTCCATCCGAAGTCGCTTATAAAACAGTATATCTAATAGCATTAGCTTCACAATTTAAAAAGAGGGCTACAAATGTATGTACTTACCTAGTTTCATAAAAAAGTAATGATTTATTATAAAATTCTCAAATTTACATTTTTGTTATATAGCACTAAATGGAATGACATGGGGTGGACCTAATGCTATTATTGAGTTGGCAGAAAAGCTTCTATATGATACGAATTACCAAACACCATTTTTTAACGACTACGATTGGTAAATATTTTATAACATTCTTATGTCTTATTCAGTTTTTAGTAGCAATTTAAAATATTTAAACGACTAGCACGAATAATTTGGTTATTTACGGACTACGGACTTGCTGGAAAATATGTAGGGTACCTATTGTTTAAATAGCTCGATAAAATTCGTATGACAATTTCTTTGTATGTATCCAGCTTGACATGGATATGGTGTGAAGGTGGGTAAAGGGAGCCTAGAATTGAGAGACCCTAGAATTGAGAGACCCTGCTCCAAACTTTCCTCCAAATTCTGGAGGAATTGTGTAATGAGTGCCATAACTCAACGCCACACTTTGCCTCGACGCCAGAGCGAAAAAATGACAATATGCACTTCCTCGAGTGAGAATCGAAAATATAACCTGTCGCGTTTACTGTCACACGTGCCCCTGTGCCACGACTGTCCTCATATCTACTAAATAAAGATCGCAAAGCGGAATATATATAAATATTATTGTGTACATAAATAAATTATTATAAACATACTAAATATATCTTACTTATAAAATTTTAGGTATCTAATACCCATAGCAAATCCAGATGGACTTCAGTTTACAAAAAAACTTCAGCATTACACTTCAATAGATCCCACAGAATGGTCCAAAAATCTTACTGCCAGGGATCTAAAGACGAGACCTGGCGTGTGGCTCAAGAATATCGACAAAACGGAAGGTCATATATGTTTCGGGACCAACATAAACCGAAACTTTGCGTACCACTGGCAAGGTTTATAAAAATCTATTTCTGATAATATTTTTTAAAAAATTTAATATGTATTGGGTTTTTTCTATATTTTAATGTACATTATAGGTACTGGAAATCAGCGGAAAGTGAGGTAAGGATTGTCTTAACACTGGGTTCCCTCTGCTGATTTTTTTTTATTATAGGTCATTTAGCCTAGACACATAAAATTTATCTCTTTCACGATAAATGTCGACGAAGACGCAATTCATTATCTAATTTTAATTTTTCATTATCTAATTTTATATACCGTCTACGATTAAAATTATCTTCAATGTCAATAACTCGCATATTATCGTCAATAATCTGTTTGGAATAATGAAACTTGAAAGTTTTATTAAAAAAAAATCAAAAATCAGCTTTACGCCCTATCAGAACAGGTAGGAGAACGTAGTGTTTAGATACTCCGTTCTCTGCTTTCCGCCGAATTCTGGAAGCATTGCGTGTTGAGAACCTTTTATAATTAACTATTATTTTGTTACAGACGATGTCCGTAAATCACCAGATCGATGTTCGCAATTTTATCCAGGAGACAGGCCGTTTGATACAACGGAAGCGCAAGCAATACGGGCATACGTACATAAGCTGGCCGATCTTGTGGATTTCGCAATACATTTGCATTCAAGCTTCGTATTAAAAAAAGTAATCAATTTTTATTAAACCTATTGACGTCTCTTAAGTTAACCTACCATATTCATAAGTTTCGGACATTTTAGGTATCAAAATTTTTGTAAGTAGGTAGTACCTACCTATATATTAAATAAGTCATGGTATACTAGCTATAAATTAAAAAAATTCTATACCATTTAAGAATATTTAGTATTGACGCCAGGAGTGGCGCAGGCGCACAAAGTGTGACTGTAAACGCGACAGTTTGTTGGTTCGATTTCCACTCAAGGAGTTGAAATCACGACACGCAATGCCTTCAGAATTCAGCTGAAAATCTGTAAGGAAGTATCTTAACACTAAATTCCCTCTGCCTACCCTGCTGTGAGTGGGATACAGCGGGAAGCTGATTTATTTATTTATCATTGATTTGTAAACAATATTAGAAGGCAGTCTCAAAAACACTTAGGATATTAATATAATTTAATTTACTTTCTCGTATTCCGTCATTTCCTAATTAAACATTAGACAAGATAATGTCACCGTGACTATTCATGAAGCCATCGTGCCTTAGTGGGACAACTTTTGATTGCAAACGCGATGGTGGTGGGTTCGATCTCCACTCCGGGGAATTACTTATTTTTACTTAATAGACAAAGTACGGTGTTGAGTTTCAACACTCAACACACAGTATCCCGAATTCGGACGAAAAAAGAAAATTTAGTATCTTCCATCTGCGTAACCTGTTATATTTGGGAGCAAAGCGTGAAGCGAAAACAAATATTTATATATATTTTATTTATTATATCAGGAATTTATATTGTACCCATGGCGATATACTTTACATCAGCGAAGCAATTATAGAACACTTCAAGAAATAGGAGAATATGCAGCAAGACAAGCACGACTTCCTGATGGTAGACTGTACGAGGTATTTGTTAGTTTTGTCACATACTAAGAAGCATCTGCTCTTATATAACCTAAGCTTGTGTAAATCGTATAATAAAATAAAAAAATCAAATAAAAAAATTGAGGCCAGTCGTGGCGCACCGGCACGAGGTGTGACTGTAAAACCGACTGGTTGTGGGTTCGGTCCCCACTCGAGGAGATGAAATATTTACTTAAATTTATATTTCCATTTTCTTCGCTCTGGTGTCGAGGTTAAGCGCGGCGTTGAGTTCTGCCACTCAACACGCAATGCCTCCAGAATTCGGCAGAAAGTGGGGAACGGAGTGTCTTAACACTAGGTTCCCTCTGCCTACCCTGCTGTGTGCGGGATACAGCGTGAAGCTGATTTTAAATCGTATAATAATTATTAATAATCGTATAATAACTATATCCTCTGAAATAGTTAAATTCTTACCAGTATTTCTTTAGCTTCACGTTGTGTCCCGCACATAACAGGGTAGGTAGATGGAACCTGGGAACCTATAGTTAAGACACTCCGTTCCCATTCCCCACTTTTCGACGAATTCTGGAGTTGAGTGGCGGAACTCAACTCAACTGACATGAAGTAATAATATTTAAGAATGTGAAACTGCAATTTATCAACATAAAAAATATCTTAGAAATCCCAAAAAGTGTTAGTTTTTTTCAAGGTGCATCAAGCTAGCGGTGACGGAAGGGTTGCGGGATCTTTAAGCGACTACCTTTCTGGTGTTGTTGGAACTGAACTTGTGTTCCTTGTTAAGCCCTACCATGACTTATTCCCTGATTACACAAACTCATCTACATTAGGTAAAATATTCTGACGTATCATATTTTTCCTTTATTTAGTTAAAGAGACATTTGTCTATATTTTTGTTGGTCTATTGTAATAAATATTTTTGAAAGAACTTATAGATAAAATAGTATGCTTGCTGACGCAAAGTTGTTTGGACGATGTGAGATATTTTAATATACTGTAGGTTCACCTATAGGTGGAAGATACCTATAGGTTTAGATTACGCGGCGTATTATATAACACAAAATGCAGCAAAAACAATGCGTAAATGCTCGTATCTTTTGATCGCGACGTTTGTTTTGTGGTCTAAAGGACCCGTAAATCTGAATATTATATATTAATTTCAGCTTGATACATCAACGCGATCTCGAGATAGATCTCGTCAGACGGACAACAAAGTGATCCTATGTATTTCGTTTTTTTTTTTTGAAATACGGAACCCTAAAAAAATTATAGAATTATTTATTTAACAATACTATTTTCTTTGCAGAATCCTACGTTCATAAGTCCATTTCGGTTATCCTAAGTTTGGTCAGAGGTTGGAGAAGTAGTACAAAGCTAAACACACTTTTATTTTTTGGAAAAGATGTTGAATTTTAGATAATATTTCAATAAATTGTATAAATTATAAAAATATACTCGTCATAGATTTTTATTTAATGTAAACAAAAATAAAGCATTTTTTTTATTATTAAACTGAGTAAATAATTTTAAGAGAATTATGAACATACAAAATGAAAATATTTTTGCTATTACTATTTGGTAAAGTCTCGAAAATAAAATTATTTGCTATTATTACATTTTCTTAAATAATTTACAATAATCACAATATTTATTACCTATAATATTTTCCATATAACATTTTTTAACATTTTATTTTTTAATTCACATTGTAATTTTATTTAAAATCAATATTTCTTTATTAGTAAAATGGGATATACAAATGAAAAAAAAAACATATAGTTTTTGGCAACTTTTTTATAACACTTTGGGTTCAAAAAATAAACAACGTATTTTAGATACATATAAAATGAGCAATACAATAAATAAATAATATACATACAAAATACAACTAATATCACCTCGTAGTAGTTTCTGAGGGAATGGTATTTTTTCTTAATAAAGACACATCAATGTTCCAATTCTTGGACATATCATCTAGGGATTGTAGTAACCGCATCTGTTTCTCGTTGTTTTCTTTGAAATCACTTGTATGGATGAGGTGGAGGTGAAGAGACACTTGGTGTAAATGCTGGAGTCTTTTGTACAGTAAACCCCTGAGGATCTCGTTGCTGTACTCGCGCCAGTACTTTAAATTCCTACCGATCACCGTGACTACGTGATCCTTCAGGTCTTTCAAACAAGCTCTCTTCTGGATAATTGACTGTAAATAGAGAAGGGATTATGTTAAAATAAATCAGCTTCACGCTGTATCCCCCACCCAGCAGGGCAGGCAGAGGGAACCTAGTGTTAAGACACTCCGTTCCCCACTTTCTTCCGAATTTTGGAGACATTGCGTGTTGAGTGGCAGAAATCAACGCGGCGCTTTGCCTCGACACCAGAGCGAAGAGATGTAAAATATAAATTTAAGTAAATATTTCATCTCCTCGAGTGGGGATCGAACCCACAACCAGTCACTTTTAAAGTCGATGATGATGTATTATGTGGTGGTGAGGTTGTTAATATTTTCATCTTCTTGCTCTTGTAATGGACGGGAAGCAAAGCGTGTCGTTGAGTTCGGCCATTCAACACGCAATTTATCAGAATTCCGCGAAAAGCGGGGAATGGAAGTATCTAAATGGAAACGGAGTGTCTTAACACTACCTGGTGTAGTATAAAAAATAAAGTGTTGTTCCACATTTAGGATTTTTTTCTTTCTTAAGCGTGGAATAATACTTTAAAATTGTTGAAAAATTATTAATAATTAGCCTTTGCCAAATGATAATAATTATCTTTGGGTAACGGAAATTTGTAAAAATCTCCCCACAGAGATGCTAACAACATAAGTAAATTGTTACAACCGTATAAGAATTTCGACGTAGCTCGATGAGAGCGTATGGCTTAGCGGTCAGAGCGCTTGGACTGTTTCCAAGAGACGCGGGTTCAAATCCCACTACGTTCAAATTTTTATACGTTTTAAAAAGTAAGAATACTGTTATCATGCGAAAAGAACATTTTTATTAGTACATGAGCTATATTAAATGTTCATATAAACATTGTCCTAGGATCACGGATAAAAGGTTTCAAAATAAATACACGTAAAAAAACGTGATATCTTATTACAACTCACTCCTTCCTTGTATAATTTAGTGATTATTTTGATTTTATTCAATTTATTTCTAATTTAACCAAAGCTACAAATGGAATATACACAAATAATAAATGTTGTGACCTTGCTTTAAATGTATAAAACAATTGAGTAAATAGCAATATCTGTCTTGCCTCGGTACCTCAAAAAAGAATAGCGATTTAAAAAAAAAGGCGCGCATTTGCACAAGCGTGTCACTGTCAAGCGACGGTTGAGTTTGATTCCCATTCGATCGATTGAATAATTAAATATTCTCATTTTTTCGCTCTGGTAACAAAGCAAAGCGCGGCATTGAGTTCCGTCAAATAAAACGCATTGCCTCGTAAATTTGGCGGAAAGTGGAAAATTTGGCTAGTCTCAACACCAGGTTCCCTCTACCTACCCTGCCCTAGATACAACGGGAACCTAAAAATTTAAAAATTATTAACACATTGATTTAAATGTGCTGACAATAAAGTTATAAGAGTCATATAGATATATCGATATTGCGGGATAAGAACACATAAATTATTTTGATTTTCAATAGAGCACGGATTTAAATGTTGCTTGGTATATTTTATTTCTATATATATTTATTAAACAATTTAAAAAAGCCTATTAGCCTTTATTTATCACTCAAGGATATGTATTATTATTCGCGTGACGTGTGTTGTTATCTCACTATATCTACGATATATTTATTGTAACATGTGGTATAATAATGGTATAATGCTACTTGCAACTAGTACTGCGACGCTGATATTGAACAAAAGTTTATTTACTAATAAACCTTATAGTAGGGGAACCTACGATGCTAAATCGGGATTTACTCAAGCATCGTAGAGACTTATTGCGTTGCGAAGCTTAGATGATAAAAAGAAATAAAAGTCATATAATATATTATATGTTTTGATCGGTGGGGTGAGCAACTATAGATTTTCGAAAATGTAAAAAAAAACCATGTTCTACGTATTCTTAAAAATGTAAGTATGTTAATCTGATTGTTACGAAAACGTCAACATAATGTTTTTAACAACTTTGTAGCCCTTCTTTACGTCACTCTCAAATTATCAGATTAGTAAAATATAAATGATTTATTTGAGGCCAGTCGTGGCGCAGCGGCACGAGGTGTGACTGTAAAACCGTCTGGTTGTGGGTTCGATCCCCACTCGAGGAGATGAAATATTTATTTAAATTTATATTTTCATTTCTTCGCTCTGGTGTCGAGGGTAAGCGCGGCGTTGAGTTCTGCCACTCAACACGCAATGCCTCCAGAATTCGGCAGAAAGTGGGGAACGGAGTGTCTTAACACTAGGTTCCCTCTACTTACCCTGCTGTGTGCGGGATACAGCTGATTTAATAAATGATTTGTCATGTAACTAACTCAGTCTACCTTAATTTTGATTTCAGATGATCATTTTTTTTACTATTCTGATCCTTTATCCTAGACGGGCGGCCATATATATGGGGTTCATATTTGGTGCAAACACTTAACCGAGTACAAGGAATCCCCCTGTATATTAATCTGCCACGCTTTAGTAAATCCCTACGTCCCCACTTGAGCTCTCTTACCATTAATAGACCATTAGTAAACAGCGGCTGTCGTTTGAACCAGATACTAATATAATACACCTACCTACTTCGAATACTCGAACAGTGATAACGTAAATTGCATTATTACTTATATAGTACGTGGCCATATTAAACATACAAACGCTTAAATCATATAGGCAGATTTTTTAATTTAAAGATTATTGTTTTTCCGATAGATACAGTGTTATGTGTTATTTAATTTCAATTTATATTATATTGATAATATTCAATTAATATAGATAATATTTAAGAAAATGTACTAAGCTGTCTATCTAGCTGATATAAAGAATTTCAAATCTTATCGCCCACCTTTGATTTCCTTACCTTGACATGCCTAGACGATATCGCGTCGTTGATTGGAATTAATTATTTATATCACTTATGTAAAAAATATTTTTTAATATAATATAAAGTTTATATANATAATATATATATATATATATATATATATATATATATAATTTAATACAATATAGACGTCCCAAATAGGATGCAGTCGAACAGTCAGTACATAAGCCATCATAAAATAAAAATAGCTTCACGCGGTATTCTACGTACGGAACTCAACACTGCGCTTTGAAGTTTACAAACAGATCCTGTTCCACTGGACCCTGATGATTCAACACTACTAAATTAATTAGCATGTTAAGTTTTACCGAAAACATATCTTCTATTACGTGTAAACGTGTGTTAATTTAGAACAATAGAAAAAGAGATTGCGAAAAGTATATAATATTTGAATACAATATAAGTATGGCTCGTATACCTGTGGCAGCGTGCAGAGACACAGGCGCGCCCGCAGGCGGCGCGGCGCGCGCAGCGAGCGCAGCGCCAGCGCCGCCACGCCGCTCGCCGACACGCGCTCGCGCCGCGGGTACGCGCGGCTGTCCGCCTCGCCGCTACTGCATACCATAAATATTATACAATAAATCAGCTTCACGCTGTATCCCACACACAGCAGAGTAGGCAGAGGGAACCTAGTGTTAAGACACTCCGTTCCCCACTTTCCGCAGAGTTCTGGAGGTATTGCGTGTTAAGTACAGTACATTTCACATATAATAAGTATATTATGTTAACTTTTCGCCCTTCCCCATATACTACAGGATAGGATCGGGTGGCACTTACCCGTCCCCCACGAACACGAGCACGGCGGGGTAGGCGTGCGCGGAGTAGTGCCAGGGCAGGTCGTGGCGCAGCGCGTCGAGGCGGGCGGCGCGCGCGCACACGCCGCAGGCCCGCAGCGCGCGCGCCCCCTGCGCCAGCGCGCGCGCCGTGTGCGCCGCGCACGCGCCCCCGCATATTGCTACTATTGATACCTACGAATAATTACATAATATTGTCATTTCAACACACAAGACACGCCGAAAACGTTATTTTATTTTTATGCAAATTACAATTACTCTACTACTTGATCGATAGATCAATGGTGGTCTAAGCGTACTGAGACCCCGTCAGTACCTATCCATTTCACCTAGAATGGGAATTTGCGATATTTTGTAAAAAGAACGGATTCTTAAAAACAAAAAAATGCCAAATACATCTCATGTGCTGGGTTAGTCGGTTGGTTTTCTTCCTCAATATTGCTTAGTAAAAAGCCTATCACATAATACAATAATGGAAATGATATTTTGTATCAAAACATAAATAAAATCATATTCAAACTTACAGTTCCAGGGGCTCTGACAAATTTTTTAAAAGTATTTGTAGTGAGGTCTGTAATGTACACACTCTCGTCTACGTTTTGTGTATTCTTAAACGCATATTTATCGTCTGCGTGATTCACACTCTCGCTGACGTTCGTCGTGTTGAAGTGATGCGTATGAGTCGCGAGTATACGCGACCGTAGCGTCCTCTTTAGAGTCTTGCGAGTAAAATTATGTATAAAATCCCGCACTGTCTTAGCACTGTATTCCTCTGACATTACGTATTGGCTTTCATGCTGGAAATCATTTTTATTTACAACATTATTTAACATAATATTCTTATTCTGTACATAATATAAAATCTTTTTCTAAACATTTTTAACCTACCTTACTATCTAAAATGACGACAGCCGTCTTATCTTTCTTATTTTTTATATCCACACCAAGAGCTTCAGCGAAGTGATAATTTCTTATACTATCAACTGCTAACATATGTAAAGAATAGTTTGTCCTACAAGACAGGCCATGTAAATGTGTTATATTCCCTTCTCTAACCTTAGCGGGTGAAACTGGAGGATTTATTTTATTTGCAAACTGTAGTAACCTACAGAAATGCTTCACATTGTCTTGTACGAGATTCTCAGCGGATAGAGGATCGTCTTCGTATGGAAGCATTGTTGATTCTATTCTGAAATGGAACCATTTTTCATTAAGTTAATTAATCTAACATTTACAGATAATAAAGTAAACACCATAATAATAAAGTTTTTTTTTAGTCCAGCCACTTAACCTTCTTAACTATTTCTAAGCTTCAACCTGTATCCCGTATATAGCAGGATAAGCAGAAAGTATAGTGTTAAAACGACAACGTCGTGCTTTATCTTCTCACTAGAGCGAGATAATTATTGTGACGATTGTTTTTTTTTTTATGGAAAAGGACAAGGCAAATGAGCGTGCGGGTCACCTGGTATGGTAAGTGATCACCGCCGCCCACGACCCCATGCGACACCAAAGGAGCTACAGGAGCGTTGCCGGCCGAGAAGGTGGGTTGGGCGCCGGAGCCCGGCATTACCTGATGCGAAACGCAGTAGCATAAAGCCACTACTTCACGCCGGTTTTAAATGCCGGGGGTGGTGATGATCTGGTCGAGTCTGCGCATGCGTGTTGCCATTGCTGGCGACGTGACTACCACACGTACTTTAGTCGCCTCTTACGACACCACCAGAATGATCCTATTCTAGGCCGAGATCACACGGCACAAATGTATCGAATCCAACCCACAACCGTCGGCTTACAGTAAGACACTGTGCCGCTGCGCCACAACGTCCCATTCACACATATTGTTTTATTAAAAATACTAAATAATAATAACAATAAAACATATAAAATTATGTGTGGAATTTGTCTTCTAACCTGCAATATTTATACTTTACAAAAATATACAAAGATAAACTTACTCTTGCTCTTCTGTTTCGAATTCATTATTTAAATGTTCTTCAAATGACTGACATTTTTCATAATTTTCATAAAAACTTTTCTCAGCTGGCAATGATTTCGAAACGCTGCTGCCGCATTGTTGTAAGAAATTTAATGTCGACCACAATGCAGAATTTTCATTAGTACTTTCAATCAATTTTGAAATGGCCAAACCTTGCTTCAGGAAAAAATCAAGTACACTGCTTTTTTGATTTTTTTGTGTTATATTATTCCAGGGATACTTATTATTATGTGAAACAACTTCTCGTTTATAATTTAAATTCAATTTCTTGTTAGGCTTTTTAAATTTGTACTCTTGACAAAATTTTATATAGTTTTTTTGCTGGTATAATAACCTTTGTACTTGTTGCAGTTTTGTTAGTTCGGTAGTCCATTGGCTACTCTCGTTGTTCTTACAATTGTAATACTCCATTGCTATTTCACGCAACTGAAAGAATTCAAATAAGGTCAGGTAAAGAATCATTGTACATTAGGACAAATTAGTTTTTTTTAGGTTCACGGTGTATATGGTATATGTTATGTAGGTGGAAGGTTAAGACACTCCGTTTTCCTCGCACCATCACATTTTCGAGACATGCGTGCAAGGCGGAACCCTTGTTTGGAAACCCAAAATCGCCGTTTACAGTGAAATGTTATGCCAGTTGCGCCCCAACAGCTAGTACATTTTTTTAATAAAGTAAGGTCCCTTATAATAAATCAATTCTTTATATGAATATAATGATACTTTAAGATATTATAGAAGAGAATATTAGAAAAGAAAGAAAAAAATTTGAAAATCATATTTTTAACATGATTTTTTCAATATATTGCTAAATACGAATATTACAAATTAAAACAAATTAAAAGTGGTATGTGGTTCTTATCCTGCTATGTAGGTAAGTTTTTGCTGTAAAAACATTAGTATTTAATGTAAGTATTTGTATTTCTTAACACAAGTTAGTTTTGAGAAAAACAATGTTTATATACATACTAAAGCATATGATGGTAACTGTTCATATAGCGGATTGAGAGGTGTGAAAAGTATAAAAATAGGGTTGCCATCTGCATATCTTTCAAAATTGTATGACTTCTGCCACATTGGTAAAATTCTTGCCACTGGCTGAACAAAGTTTTGCAGAACCCAGTGCATTAAGTGTGTTTCATTCCACCCATTGTTGTTCTCATTTGGAATGTACTCCTGGAAAGTAAAGAAGTATATATATTAGAAAGTCTCATAAAAGATATATCAGATATTTATTATAATTCAACTTCATATAAATGCTTCAATAATTTAGTAAAAAAGGAAAAGTAAAAAAAAAAACAAACATTTATGAATGGAATATCTCAAATGTTCTTTTATTTAATTACCTTTGTATCATTCCACAGCATAAGTCTAGCAGTTGGCACAGTATCCACTCCCAGATCTATTGCCAAATCCATAGAAGTAACTGATGCAAAACATATTTCACCAATTGTGTCAAATTCACGAGACTTTAATGCAACATTGTACCATACATTATAGTACTGTGATGTTTCAATTAAAGGTGTAAATCCTACAGCTACAGCCTGTAAAAAAATATATGTAAATATTTTTTGAGCTTAATACTATCCCATATATCAGGAGAGGCATTGGAAATTTAGTTTAACACATTCTGTTTCCAGGTCATTTTTTGTGACATTGCATGTTGAGTGTCAATGTCACTCTTTGTCTTGTCACCAGAGTAAGAAAATTTAAATAATAAATTCCCTTGAGTAGGAATTAAACTGGTTAATATTGTGTTTGTCGATATTGTGCAGTGGCTATGATAATGATTTAAAAAATCCTTAAACAATACATTAGTCTATATTTTAAGTAAAACTATAATAAGAAATTATTGTTCTATACTCACATCACAGATAGATAATAAGTTAACTAGATCTTCTGTATTAGATACTTTTTCTAGTGGTCTCATTACCAATTCTAAAAAATTAATCATACTCTCTGCATTCCTTGGCCCTATAAGAAGAAAATTAAATTATGTTACAAATCAAATGTAAGTGTAAAATCTTATAATTTATATGTGAAAAAAATATTGTACAGATATCAGCGGCAAGGGGCGCCCCTAGTGGTAGCTTAGGTTTTTGCTGCTGTTAACAGAGTTTACTTGATGATGGAATAACTTTCGCTCATAAGTTTCAATATATTTGTTAAATAAATAATGGTGAAATATCACCTTGCAATTTACAATTATTTTTTTACACAAAATGCTTTATTGTGACTTATTTATAAAAAAGATACATATGGTGTCTTTATTTTAGAACTAATGAAACTGCATGTTTTTGTAGTATAATGTACTTACATATATTTAAGTATTTCTGCAGTGCACATTGTTAAAGTAATTTGATAGGGTTTGTTTGTCATTTCATTATTTAAGGCTAAACTAAAAATATAGCAGTGAAATGATGTAGCCTATAGCACTCCTGGGGAATGTAGCTTTTATACAAAACAAAAAATAACAAATTTGACTTCCAAAGATCTTAGCATTTAAACAAACAAATAAACTCTTCCACTTTATTATATTAGTATAGATGTCAATTGGTTCTCTAGTTTTTATAAATTTATCTTACCTTTGTACAGTACACCCCTAGAAGTTACAGTATATACCATAAGAATAGGCCATAAGGGTATTTTATTATGTTGCAATCTACACTCACTACCAGGGTTCCAACAGTTAATAGCAGAAAAATGTACCTAAAATACAAAAATATAAATTTAAGCTTTAGTTTTTATTATACTAAATTTCACACATATATTTTTCTTAATTTGATAAAATTACAATAAGTTTATAGTCTTAAAATTAAATTATAGTTTATACAGGTTCAACCTAATCCTGTCAATACAATTCATTCTGCCCAAATAAATATCTATATGCATTTATCTAACTTGAGTGGAGTGGAGGGTTATGACAATGATTAATTACTCAAAGTGGAAGTTGGACCAACTTTCAATGATTATAATTCGACACCATCCAACATACAACAATGGCATCATGATAATCATGATAGTAAGTTATGATATTTATACAAAATTATCAAACACACTTAACAAGTTCACAAGTTACAAATATGTCTTGAAATAACACAAATGTAATACAATCCATTAAAGGAAACAAATATAATACTCACTCTATCTTGTAAAATATTAGCAGCCTTTTCAAATTCCCCTCTAACATATTGTGACTCTGCATCCCAAGGTGCATAGTACATGACAAATGATATATCCTCTGTGTTTATAGCCGCTAGGGCACTACTTAATTGGCCTCTATACCAATCAGTTACAACTGAATCTGAGAAAAAGAATCTCACAGCTTGAGGAACTTTTGATATTTTTGTGGGCCTGCAATGTGAATAAGGTAAAATTAAAATTTAAGAATATAAATTTTTTATAACATTGTGAGAAACTTATTAAACTTATGTTATTATAAAATTTATTTAATAACTCACGCATTGTGTAAAGCTCCATATGTGGTGAGAGCTAGAGCAATGCAAAACACTAGTTCTTTTATTAGCATATTGAGGGTTAACTCTTTGTTATTGTTTTGTTTAGGCTGTTGGGTATCTTCAATAGAGTTCTGCTCATTGCTAGAAAGGCTTGTTTGTTCGTTTAATGACGTGACCTGCGAAATATCTTCAGAGTCCGCCGTTGGAAACATTACACGTCATTCATAAACAAAACCTACCAAAATTCGTTTACGTGTTATTTTGCATGACTCCAATAAACTTAACTTACGACCATCTAAGAAATTATTGGTAGTTATCTGATAATTCATAATAATTAGCATCTAAAACATTATAAGTTTCTTATTTCTTAATTTTTTAAATCATTAAAAATCATAATCAAACAAGAACAATCAATGTCAATATCGTCATATGACTTTGACATTAGTTATTTTGTTCATGATTCATAAATCATAATCCACAAAATAAAGTCAGGTTAAAAAAGTTAACTACCGTACGGTACCTACTTCATTAATAAAATTTTACAGTTTTATTATGAACGTCTTAATAAAATATTTCTTTTGCTTTCTGGCCAGAACCTTTTTTATTTTCCGTTTTGTATTTATTTATATATACAGTTCATATATCAGCTTACATTTTATAAAATTTGAAGAATTGAAACCATATTAGTAGTTCTACTGATAAAGGTTCATTATTTGACAGTTACATAGATACATATTGGCATAGCTAGCATGGTAGTATATAGCAGTCTAAACTCCACAAGATATTAATATACAGATATTAAATTCTGTCCTATTTAAAGGAAAACTGTTTAGTTATTTTTATTTCACATATATCTAGTGTATAGTCCGTGAGGTAGGTTCGGCTGCTGTAGCCTCTCAACCACGTATAACAGAAAAATATTTTCAATCATTTCCTCCTCACTGATAATTTGTGAAATGTTTAGTGCAATTAATCCAATTATTCGAAGGTAAAAAAAGTCTGCTGGTCGTACCGTTATACGTCAGCTGGTCATACGAGCACATTAGTTACACGGTAAACGCAATTTTTCCCGTGCAAATTCCGATTACAATCCTAAATCTTGAAATCTCGGTGGTTTTTTTAATATACAATGTCGGGTTTTATATCATCATACAAATAATAATTTTACAAATAATATCAAATAAAAAACCCCAATTTAATGAAATAGTAGCAAGAAATAAGTCTTTTAGCAAGTAGCAATTTTGTCCAACAAAATATTGTAAATTGATGTGATTGAAATAAAAAACGTTTTTATTTATGAAGAGATTGTAATACAAACACTAAATATTAAAAGAAGCTTGCCAGAATCCAATAGTGAAAACTGCATTTAAATCGATTAAGGCGTTTCTAAGATTACCTTGAAAAAGCGTACAGATAAACAGAAAAACATTTTAAGAGTAATTGTATTGGGTTCTATTATTGAATATCCCCAATAATCTATTGTTGAATATCCCCAATAATAATTTTTCTGATATATCTTCCATGTACGGGCACTAATCAATCATGAGTTACGTTTTTTTTAGAATTGTAGATATAAATACAGAAAATATGACATTAACTTAAACAAGTAAAAAAATAAGAAAACATTGATGAATAATTGCATATTTTTATAAATTGAATTGAATTATTAGCACTAAATTATCATTATTTTGTACAAAACAAAAAAGGAGTTAATTGAAAATTTCTGTTTTTCGGTAAAGTTAAATTTACTTGCACATTTTGTTAATTCAATTTTTTCTTCATTTAAATTATACAGGTTAATTACCAACGCTTAAGTCGATCGTGCCACTCTATCACTTGTTTCGCGCTCTCGTTTGCAAGCTTGGCTTAAGTGAAACGTGACAAAGTCTTGTTTTTTTTCGCGCAGAGCTGGCGTTCATCCATTTATAAGACGTTATGCCGTTTGCAGCTGTGTTATAGTAAAACTTCTTGTATTTTGTATATAATACAAGATTTTTTTATACTGTATTGTACCTTTCTTTACCAATGCTTACGTATAATTATAGTGCAAATTTATTTTCATAAAAAAAGCAATATCAAATTTTTTAAAATCAAAATCAAACCAAATCAGCTTCACGCTGTATCCCACACACAGCAGGGTAGGCAGTTAGTTTCTAAAATATGTTTTGGAGATGGCATTAATAAAAACATTTCAAATTTGATATATAGTTATAGTTCGCACAGTGGAGGCGAGCGATAAAATAAAAAAAAATATCTATAAATATTTTTTTTCGTAATATCAGACATTATTTATTTGTTATCTATATCACAACTAGCATTTGACAAATGATTTACCGTTTAAATACTTTATCTGTACATAATTATTTGCCTTGTTTTGAAGGACTGTCCTTAGGAAGTTGTGTCATAATTTGCGTTTCAATTTATAATGGCTGATTTGTAGAAATATAACAAAAGAGGCAAACTATCATTATTTGAAAATAACGTTATAAAATACCACATGTCCCAAATCAAACGTAATATTTCCTTTTCTGAAAAAGTGTGACAAATAAGCCAGTTAATCAAGTGTCCAAAACATGGAATCTACAAAACAGTTTGATATAGATTCAATGGAGTATTGGAAAGATCAAGCAAAACACTACGAACAAAAGTATTTATTTATTTACGTAAATGTTTGAAAATATTTTTAACCAATTTCTGTGAAGCTTATTTCTATTATTGATTTTGTGTTAATAGAGCAAGGGACATACAGCAAGAATTAGACGAGTATACGGAGAACTCGGCTCAACTCGAAAAAGAATTAGAAGCATCCTTAGAGCAAGTGGAAAAACAAAATAGAGACTTGGAACATCAGAACCAACGTCTTAAAAACGACATTGACACACTCAAGGTACTATCGTTTTTATATTAAAATGTCAAGACTTTAAATAGCATAATTAATGATGTCATTTGTTGAATTTTTGTATTATACGGCATATATACAAATTACAAAAAAGGCTCATTCTTTTAAATTCTTTCAGGCCAAGTTAGAAAGGAGTCAATATGAAACAAATGCTCTAGAAAATGAATTACAGGCACTTAAAATAGAAAAAGAAAAACATGCAATATATGTTAGAGAATTAGAACAAAAAAATGATGATTTAGAACGAGGACAGAGGTAGCTTTTATTTTCTAGTAATTTTAACTTGATGTTTAAGTAAATATGTGATGTATTTATTTTTCTTTCGCTCTGTAAAGCACAGGAAACCCTGTGTTAAGATGCTAAGCTCACAAGTTTTGGCCCAATTTCAAGTTGTTGCATGTTTAGTGGTGAAACTCAAATGCTACCCTTTGTTTTGTAACCAGAGTGAGGAAATAAAAATAATCTTCCCTCAAAAGAGAATTATGTCACTTCAGACACTGTGTCTCTGCACCATATTAACCTCATAAGTTACATATAAGATTTTGTAAGCACCAAAAAGCTAATTATGCTAGTGTACATTTGTAACATAAAATTTGTGTTCTTTTTAAATAGAATCATATCAGAGTCAGTGTCATGTATTGAGTCCTTATTAAATCAAGCATATGAACGTAATGCAGTTTTAGAAAGTGAAGTTGATGAAATGGAAAATTTAAGGATTAAATTACAAAGAGCTACTGATGAGGCCAGAGGTATGTATATAAAATAGTGTATACTTTATATAATATACATACAAATACATACAAATAGAATTAAGTTAAATAATAATACAATTCTAAATAAATCAGCTTCACAGCGTGAAGCTGATTTATTTAGAATTACTATAAATTTAAAATAGAAAAATCCCACAAAACAAAAAACTTAAAAATTACCTTTTTGGCAAAGTGCTTGTGGCTCAAACTGTTCATTGGATTTTCATAAAACAGTTAAGAACTTAAGTAAAAAAATGTAAAATGTTTTTGCATTGGTGTAAAATTTGCGAGGCATTGTGTGTTCTGTGCCTGTAAAATATTAAATATTTCCATTTCTTGGAATGAGGATTGAACTCGAAACTTGTCACATTTATAATCACACATATGTGCTCCTACACCACGACTGGCCTCAACATATTTATATACAGGTGTAACTCAATCGACGGATCAATGGTTGTCTATGTCTACGCACAAATTCTCAAATATCTACCGAACAACTGGAAATCGGTGAACATACACGAGGGTGAAATGGATTGGTACTGAGATTCTCTGCCCATAGGCAACCGTTGATCTGTCCATCGCATTACACCCTATATATTGATATGAGAGCCTATCTCCTCGTGATTGTGACTGCCATCCAGGTCATGGGCGGCGGTGATTATTTACCATCGGATGACTCGTATGTTAGTTTGTCTTGTATTTTCTATAAAAATATATATACATACAGATGATTATATATACATATACTACATGAAAAATCTGTACACAGACACAATATTTATAATTGGTGCAATCTATTTCTTTATTTTATATAATTGTTGCACTATTTTTATAGATCTGAAACAAGAATTAAAGGTCATAGAAAAGGTTCCCATATTGAAGAAAGAAGATGGCAGTACAAATGAAAGTTTATGTAATGGTCACTCTGCACGAACACAGGTTGAAATTGAAACACAAACATCTCTATCAACACCTTCAAGGCGTAAGTAAAAGTGAAACATATATTACAAAATTTCTTTTCATATATTAATACTTAATTAGCATTATAATAGAAATATTTTCTTTTTTATGCTTATTAAATAAAATTATAATATTGTATCTAATGAATATTATTTGAATAATTATCACAAAGATTCATATACAAGTTATATTTGGGTACAGAATTTTTTACTTATAATACACCTGTACTATACCTATTATAAATCTGAAAGGTTTGTTTTATTAAACTTAACACTGGTTCAAATTGTAAAATTATATTTATGTTGTATAATTTATCTATCAAGAAAGGTGGAGAGGCCTGTCGTGGCGCAGCGGCACAAAGTGTGACTGTAAAACCGACTGGTTGTGGGTTCGATCCCCACTCGAGGAGATGGACTATTTACTTAAATTAATATTTCCATTTCTTCGCTCTGGTGTCGAGGCAAAGCGCGGCGTTGAGTTCTGCCACTTAACATACAATGCCTCCAGAATTCGGCAGAAAGTGGGGAATGGAGTGTCTTACACTAGGTTCCCTCTGCCTACCCTGCTGTGTGTGGGGATACAGCGTGAAGCTGAAAAAAAAGAAGAAAGGTAGTACGGTCGATGAATAGTGGCCGCCCTAAATTAGGCTTTTTAGACTTTCGGAACTTTTGCGCATTGTTCTCTCAAAACAAAAATAATCAAAACTGGAAAACATCCTTAAATAAAACCTGCGCCACCACATACAAACTGTTCGGCGGCCACAACTCGTTGTCCTTACTTTGCATATAAGCAAAGTTGGGGCCTATAACTAATTTCTATAGAAAAATAATATATATAATTATCTTCTTACAGGTGAAGTTAATGGTAACGCTATGACACCATCCTCACGTGTAACGGCTATAAACATAGTAGGGGACCTTCTCAGGAGAGTGGGGGTAAGTTACATACATGTTATTTCAATATTATTAAAATTAATTATTATTGGAGTAGTTGTTATAGCAATAGTTAGATTAGGAACAAATTGTACAGCTTTTGCACTTGACTAATAATAATTGATTCATACAGGAATATTAGTTATAAATCTACTATTAGTTTTATAAATTAAGGTATTATAAAAAAAATCGAAACTAATTTATTGAAAAAAAATATCTCTTAATATATACATTGAAAATAATAATTAAGGATATCTTACAAAGTTATTTTTTTGTGGATAAATACACAACTGAATTACACTCACAATTTTATGTATTTATTATTGTTATGACATATTATTTTATATTTATGTTTATTATATGGATTTAATGACAGTTATATGGTTTTTACTAATAAAACACTACATCAATGTAAATTATATTTTTATTTATGTAAATGTATATTTTTATTTATGTAATATATAAAATATATTGGAAAATTAATCAAATTAGATTTTTATACAGCAATGTGTTTTTTATTTCATTTACTTGTAGAATAACTAAATTTAATGTGTGTATATACTTAATAATGCTGAATATAATAATTTAATATGGACTTATAAAAATCTATTTAAATTAAATTTTTCAAAGCAAAACATTATAGTTCTGTATGCCAGAAAAAGTAGAGAAGATAAATATATTTATTATTTTGTGTGTATTCTATAAGTACAAGTGGCTTAAAGTGTGAACCTGCTAAATCCATTTTTTGTTTTTTCATTTATTTGCATTTTTATACTATTTGAAATTGTAAAACTAAAATACTTATTTAGAAAACGTATGAAAATTTTTACATACCAGGATAATTATTTATAGGCATTTTTATGTGTTTTCTAAATAAGTATTCTTATTTCCTAAGTCTGGAATAACACTTTAAATATGTTAAAAAAAAAACTAAATTGACCTTTATTTTATTTCATGTAGATGTATAGAATACCAATCAAAAATATTATAAGAATGTATATTCATAGTTTTTTAAAGACATATTTTTATCTGTCCTGATAATTTGCTTAATAGGCTGTTAGCAGGTTTCCATTCTGAACCGAGGATGTACTTTATACAAACTCCTTTTTTTACTACAAACATAGTATATAAAATATCCATATTTTTTCATATTCACTAACAAGGAATTTATTCTTATGTCATTATAAAAAAAAACAGTAATGTTTATGTAAAAGTTACACGCGTAATATATTTCCGTAAACAATTAGTTCAAGCAACTATTAGAATATTTATGCAATATAATGCTACTTTCAAATAATTATTATGTATATTTTCATTTAAATTTTTCATAGTTTGCTCAAGTAACGTTAGAGTAATGCATGGTAGTTTAGTTTGCATGCCTGGTATGTATATATTGAGTAGTGTGCACGTCGTTTTATTGCTTACAGCTTGAAAGATTTCTTTGCCGCGAATGTGGTAAGGTCAAATGCTCGTGTCACCAGCAAGCCAACGACGATGGTCAGCTTGATGCACGAACCCATTCGTCAGTTGGTTTAAATGACGAAAATATTGAGGATAGTAAAAGTAAAGAAGTCAGCGACCCCATAGAGTACCGCAAACCGCCAGAGTTTACTCGACAATATTCGAGATCTGAACAACCGAATAGTTTTACAACCAAATGTTTACCGCTTTCGGTGCAAAAATCTGATCAGCCTTTTCAAAGGTCCATTCAAAACGAAAACGGCAAACTGAGAAGGTCATTCATCGTGAGGTCGAGGGAGGGTCTCGAGAACTTCCTGAACTTCACTTCTGCGCGGAAGGGACACGAGCAAGAAAAAGGGAAACAAATGTTACGACAACAGTTTTAGTTTGAATATCTGGAATGTTGTTTTATATGTTTTTTCTTTTTTATTTTTCTAGGGGTTGCTCCACATTTTTTAAATATTATATTATTAGATTTTTTTAGCAATATGATTACTATAAATGATATTAAAATATTTTTGTTTTTCCTATACAGACGTCTTTGGCGTCACCTGTAAGTACATTTTATTATAGTGGATTAGACTTACAAAATCTTTTTGGCATGCATTTTTGTTATGGGCGGGCCATTGTTAAACATGCACTATGCATGCTATTATATAATTATTTACTTTAAAAATAGCTAAAAAAAACATTTGAAATATATTTTCAAACCCAGAACGTGAAGCAATCCCTATTGAAAAAAAATATTAGCTTGTAGTGTCCGTCCGTTTTTGTGTTAATTATTATAGGTATTTTTGTATCGTAGTATTCATTAGATTTATTTTATAATACAATTTAGTACAAATTAGCCAAATTGTTATAAATACTATGTATGAATAAAGTAGATGATGTTTTACATTTTAAAAATTTATGAATGTATTGTATATACGAACGTACGCTTTGACGGGTGGAGGTATCTTCACGCACATAACAGTTATAACATACTAATATTAAACATCATTCATATACGTTTTTCTTCATTGTAGGCGTTGGAATCAAAATTAGCGTGTCGTGGTACGGTTAGACCTAAGGAACACTCGCCGAACCCGAGCGACGTGAACAAGGACTACAGGTGTGTACTCAAGAACTGAACACCTAGACTCTTATAGTACGACGCCAATATTACAACAATTCGCTTCACTCATATACTCACTTACGGTTGCTCCATCTATGTTCTGTGATCGGAATCACACTCCTAATATTACTAATATCTGTGATGATAACAAAATAGTATAGAAATTTATGTAAAGGTGTAATTATTTTGGCCTACCCACCGTGATGGAGGCGAAGACACAGCTAGGGTTGCCAACTGTATTTCTTTATGTATAGTATTGTACTATTAGTAATATACATAGTATATGTATAGAGAATAATTTTAAAACAGCATTTTTTTTTGATAGGCTAAAAGATGCTAGCAAATTTATGTTAAATAATTTAAATCTTGTAAAAAGATTTTAACTTGAATATGATAGAACACGTAAGTGCAGTGCGAATTCAGTTAAAAAATATAGCTTTCATAAAAATCAATAAGTTACAAATATATTTATACCAATTTATTATATTATACTTAAAGTTTGCTATATTTGTTTGTAGTGTACTGTATTTTTTGTTGCAATAAGTAATTAAAAAAAAAACTATTATATAAATGTTGGCAACCCTAAACACAGCGGCCATGCCCCGCCTCTTGCACTGCGTTTCTTCTAGATTACATCTCGAATTTGTATTACATTTGGCTTCCTAAGTCAATGTTATATGTCCTCCGGTTATAAAAGAAATATTAGATTGTATGGTATTTAGAAATTCAAATAATAAAAATGAATTGTTTTCTAAAATGAAATCTATTCTATAGATTCTATATATTTTAAATATTAAAAGAAAAAACATAATAAAAATATATTAAATATAACATATCTATTATATAATTTCTGTATATAACCGGAAAAAATGTCAATATTCATTCATTTGTGACGTCATTTGCTAAATAAATATGGCACTAGTGCTAATATCCACATTAGTCTGATCGAGCAAACAATTTTCGATGTAGGTATCCCATATTTGTTAAAATCCATCTATATGGATATATATATATGGTAAATATATATTTTTTAATCTTATTTTTGTAAATACTAAAATTAGCATTATATACGAAATCGTCGATAAAAGAACAAAATTTTTATGAACTTTTTAACATTTGTAGCAGTTTATAAAGTATTTACTCTTATGTATATAATATATTGGTAACATGTTTTGTTTGTATTAATATTATCTTTTACCAATTTTCTTTATTTTACTAATACTCAAAAGGTGTCTTAATTTCGAAAATTCGAACTTATACGTAACAATCATTTAGTTAATTCTAAAGTAGTCTTGATGTAGCTGCTGTGTAACTAATTTAGTCTTGTATTTTTGATTTGGATGTTGTACTAACAGAATGTGGTATGCAAGATTTCGTTTTCGAGTTCAATGTAATATTCTAAATCGAATTGGCCTTATTATAGTTATTGTAATAGCTAGATATATGTTTCATCTTTACATTCCTTGTGTATAATATTCAATATTTCATTTGGATAATGTAATGGACGATGAAATCATTTTTTATTGGTTGAATATTTTGTATTTTATTATTTTGATTAACTTTAGTTGTTTATAAAAGTTAACAAAATTCAAGAAATATAGTTGTAAAATTACCTATACTAAAATTCTTGCCTAAACAAACATCTCTATCGATGATTTAATTGTTGTATAAATAATCATTATGTAGTAATATTTTTGTACTTTTCAATGATCGTAATAAGTGAAACCCAAGATTCATAACGTTAATATTATAATATTGTTAAATTTATTTTGAATATTATATCATTACATAGAGGTATGGTTAAAATTAAAAGTTTTCTAAATATTTTATATCAAGCATAGATGTTTGAAGTAGATAGAAATAGAACCAATGTAAAATTAGATTTTATGCTATCAAAGTTAAACATTGTCCTGTTTTTTTTTAATTTGTAGGTACATTAAAATTAAATTTTAATGTATCTACAATATATTGATTTGTTTGTCCAGATGTCAGTTGTAGTAGCAATAATATGTATGGTGACGTACATGATAAGTGTCCATGTAAAGCCATTATATCGAAAATTGTTTGAGTGAATTAACTCTGCCTTCACAATGTACATTATTAGTAAGTTAATTTTAATTAGAGGCCGTCGTGGCACTGTGGTACAGCGTCGGACTGTTAGCGAGACGGTTGTGGGTTCGATTCCCGCTTGGGGTTATGAATTGTTTTCATTTCCTCTCTCTGGTAACGAGTTCCGTTCAATACGTAATACGCAATGTCTCGAAAATTGGGTGGTAAATGGGAAACGGAGTGTCTTAACACTCTAGGTTCCCTCTGCCTACCTTGAAAAAATATATAATTAAATTGCCCAGTTTGCTGCAAATAGTCTAAGTAACTAAGCATTTATATGTTCACATGTGTGGTGACCAGACGATTTTTATTTTTATGCGCAATTAATTAATAAATAAGTCGAGGCGAATTTTGTTTTATTTATTTTTAAAAGCTTTTATTTAACTTGCCGTGTTAGTCCGATTGATTTACGACTTCTTTTATTGCCAATGAAATTAGACAATCGATAGTATTGTCATGGCTCTGGTGCACAAAGGTGTAATTGTAATGTGACGATTGAGAGTCCGATCCCCCCTCGGGGGAATGAATTAGTATTTATTAATATTTTTATATCTTCGCTCTGGCTCCAAGGCAAAAGTCCGGCGTTGAATTCCGCCACTCAACACGGAATGCTTTGAAAAATTGAGCGGAAAGTGGGGAACGGAGTGTTTTAACACTAGGTTTCCTTCTGCCTACCTTGCTATGAGCGGGATACAGTGTGAAGCTGATTTTTAGGGTTTCGTACTTTTTAAGGTATACTTGGAGATATAAAATCGAAATTTAAAGCATATACTCAAATTTAAGGCCTCATGATTTCCTGAAAAAGAAAACCGTATTTTTTACATTTCCTTAAAATAGAAGATATGGCCGTTTATATCGAAAAAGAACCGTATTTCGAGACTATAAAGGGAATCAAAATTAATAGCGTTCTTCCGGTTGACCTAGAATTATGAAATTAGGCTGCTAGCATCTACAGGTACTACTAGTTCAGGATAAAATCAGAAAACTATACATTTGTGGTCAAAGCCTAACAAGTAATAACCTTAAAAGGGGGCAAAATTTGATATTAAAGCCTCACGTGAGGTATCAGATGAAAAGGCTCTGGCAAGCTACGCCCGAATTTAAGTAAAAGCTCGAGACCTCCTTTTGTGCGGGACCCTTGGTAAGCGAGCCCGACTCGCGCTTATCTGGTTTTTATTTTTAAAATGGCTGCCCCTCAACAAAATGGTGGATAATATTTTTTTACACAATCTACCTAATATGCATATCAAATTAAAGTAAATCATTATGAAAAAAAAATACATTTTATTATATTATTTGATTTCCTGTAAAAACATTTGAGATGACTTTACTCCATTCCACGTGTTTTGTCACTTTAACCGGTGGTCTGAAGCTCTTCATTAGATCTTGAAATGTTTTGTTGAATAACTTTACTTTTAGAATTAGTGTTGATGAATCACTGCTGACCTCCTCAATGAAAATATTTCCTTAAAATTAAAAATGTATATTTAACTTAAGAGATTTAATATTATTTAGTTCATGTTAGTAACGGACAGTAAAAATATGAAAATAATTAAGTATTAACTTATGTCATCCTTGATACTTGTTTGTCACAATTACCGTATAATTATGCAGTGTATAGCATCAATAATACCAATTGGCCTAAGTGAGAATCGAACCAACAACCAACGCCTTTCCAGCCAAAGTTGCCACTATGCCTCTAGTCATACATATTCCATTAAGATTTCAGTGACTGTTTGCTCAAATGTTGATGTTTTCATAAATAATAAGGTAATCTGTTGATATTGAAAGTCTGACTGGAAACGCGACTTATGGCTTTGATTCCCTTTCGGGGAAATAAATATAATTTAATTTACTCGCTGTGAGATAACAAATCATCACGGCGTTGAGTTTATCCACTCAACACGCAATGGCTCCAAAATTAGACGTGATTGTCTTAACACTGTGTTCCTTCTGCGTAACCTGCTATATGCGGGATAGAGCGTGAAACTATACAAAAATATCAGTCAAACAATGCACACCTGCAATTTTAGGAGATTTCGACATCCACAATACTGCTATATATAGTGGGAGGGTTTGTATTATGTATATTAATTTAGCCAATAGATATTGAACCAGTAATGATAAAACTCGAAACTGAAATACGAAAATATAATACATGTTAAATCTAATCTTTGTTATTAAAAATAACAAATTATACGTAAGCACAGCGCGGTGTTGAGTTCCGCCACTCAACACTCATTAACTATAGAATTTGGCGGAAAGTCGGGAACGAAATGTCTTTAACACTGGGTTCCCATGCTGTGCTGAATATAGCTCGAAGAAAAAAGCAGGATAATAAGGCGGGGAAATAGCGGGATTTGAACGCGCGCCTCTTGTCCAACCTTCTTGTGAAACCAAGCGCTCTGACCAACTAAACCATATATCCTCATCGGGCTACGTCAAAATTCTTATATGCTTGTTACAACTTATTTATGTTGCTAGTTGCCATATCTCTAAGGAGATTTCTACAAAATTCTGCTACCCAAAGATAATTTGCTTAAAATTATCATTTGGCGAGAGAGAATGCTATTTATAAAATATTCTTTTAAATTGTTCTTCCATACTTAGAAAAGAAAAATAGTAAGTTATAGCAAGCAGCACTGTCCAGGGGCACAAGCATGCACCTGATATAACAATTGTGGGTTCGATTTCCACTAGGGGGGTGAAATATTTAATACTTTAATTTGTTCGCTCTGGTAACGAGGCAAAGCGCGTTGTTGAGTTCCGCTACTCAACACACAATGCCTCGAGAATTCGGAAAGTACGGAACGGAATGTACCTTAACTCTACGTTCTAAGGTTCCCTCTGCCTTCCTCGTTGTGGGCGGAATACAGCGAGAAAAAAATAGTGGTTAAATACATACCATAGTAAATACAATATAATACATGACAGTTGTAGGCAAAAGTAGAAGTAATATTGTGAAAGCCACTGTTCCAACAAACAATTCTTGATTTGTATATTCACACGAGTCTATACCACCTCTGAGTGGATTATATTTTCTTCCCACAAATAATCTAAACAACGCTTTTAAACCTAATATTTGTATATTAAATAATCTGAAATAATAGAATTTTTATTATAAATAATAGAATTTATTTTATTATTTATTATAATGATTAAACATGATCCATGGTATTATATGATAATGATATGGTAATTTTTCCACTCGACGACGTATGACGGTAAAGGAATGTCTTAAAATTAAGGTCCCTCTGCCTGCGGGAAAAAGCGTAGAGTAACTTTTTTAGGGTTCCGTACTTCTTAAGGAAAAAAGGAACTCTTATACATAGAACCACTGTATTGCCTATCTGTTTGTCTGTCAAGAGACTTTTTCTCAGGAACGCTTGGAGATATCGAGTTGAAATTTAAACCATATATTCAGATCTACGGCCTCATGATTTCCTAAAAAATCGTATTTCTATATATCGCAAAAAACTATTTCGACACTGTAAAGCGAATCAAAATTAAAAGGGTACTTAGTTTTTGTTTAGGAATAAACCTGAAACTATACCTAAAAAATAATATAGAAATCCTAAAAAATAATAGTCTTAAATGAAGGACAAAATATGGCATTAAAGTCGCTAGCTTAAGTGAGGTATAGCTTTGGCTAAGCTAAGCTTGAATTTCAGAAAAAGCCTGAGACCTCCAATTTTTATACGGAACCCTCAGTGGGCGAGCCCGACTCACACTTGTCCGGATTTTTTTATAAAATTCAATAATAAATATTTATAATATATGTTTAAGCTCACCTGGCTGCATACACATATATACAATAGGAGTGGAATGTAGCAATGCATATCATATCAGATATAATAGCAGCTTGAAATGTTAACCCCAAACATCCTAGATATTGATAAATTTTNTGATAATAAATTGGGACTATCAAATATGGGATTTTGAACAGTTTTGTCATACAAGTCTTTATTATCATTGTGAATCAAATCTTGCAATTCCGAGAAACAGCAATCATTTGAGTTTATAGTTTCAGAACTTCTTACTTTATTATAATCATATAAAAGAATGATACAGTTAACAGTATTCAATCTCTCTAATCCTTGTATTATTAAACTATATGGATAGCCTCTTCGATCAATAATAATACTATTTAAATATTTGGGTTTCATTTCATAAGGAATATTTCCACAATAACCAAGAATATCATCACATTTTCTGTTTTGAACTTTAAATACGTTTTTAACTTTAGAGAAATTTGTAATAAATATTGTTAAACAATGTGGATCTAGTAAACGAATATAGCCTTTAAAAAATATTTGGTTTAAGTTCTCCGGAAATACCGGTAGAAATATTTTAATTTGTTGAAAGTCCATTTTGAGCCGTAGTACTTGAAAATTTTTTGAGTACTAAAAAGTTGTAGTATTTACAATTGCACTATTTTTTCAACAACAATAGTAATACTAAGTTGTTTAAATATAAACGAATAAAAATCGAATGAAAAAAATAATCATCTTTATCTATTTATTATAATGGAGAATTGTTTAATCTGAAATCTTTGGAAAATAAATACTTTGTTTATAGTTTTCGGTATACAAAAACAATTTTAATTACTATTCAAGAATACAGCCTAGTCTACAGCTGTACCATAAATGACAATTGACATTTGTCAGAGTCAAAATTTGACTGATTGTCAATATTATGTTTAAACTTACTTGTCTATATAGTTGGTTGTCTGACGGTCTTGACGCAACCTACAACTTATATCAATAGTACTATACAATAATAATAAATATTCTCTTGTATAATAAAAATATATGTAAACATTATAAATTATATCGTTCCGTAACGTACTGTTCCGTAATCCATATTATATTTAATCTATTATTATTATGCGGTACCTTTTTTTTATGGAAAAGACAAGTCATTCTAGCGCCCGGGTCACCTGATGGTAAATGATCACCGCAACTTCATTTCAAGTTAGTGCGTATACGCATACTGTCTTAACTACATATTAGACTAATAGTTAAAATTTCAGCTTTGCTAAAATGATATAGGTCTGGCGGACCTGGGATCTGAGCTATACCGCATACCTACGTTAATGTAGAGTTTATATATAGTCTGTGTGATTCTATAATATTTTTTTCCCTTATATTATCTATGTATCTATGTAGATTTTTTTTTATTCAATTGAAGTCGCCATTTTCTCTACCATAAATTTAGCCCACGATTTAAATTAGGTACAATCGTAATTCGTAGGCACTACGATTCTGGGGCATAGTTTAATTTGCCAACGCTTCCGAATTTACATTGACAAAATTCTTTATTTATATATTAATGTGAGAATATGTTTTAAATACCTATATTATTTCTTAAGCTGGATATAAAGTGAATTCACAATGTCTGCTCACGAGCAAATGAGGGCAATGTTAGATCAATTAATGGGAACTGCTCGTAATGGTATGTGTTTTTGTTAATTCTTATTTTATGGACTTAAAATTAGAATTAAAATAAATTATTATTGTCTTTATTGCTTTGCAGGAGAATCTGATAGACATGGAGTTAAATTTTACGATGATACTGTTTGCAAATCGTTTTTACTGCAATGCTGTCCGCATGAAATTTTATCATCGACCGTAAGTGTAATATTTATCGTTATAAAAAGTGTTGGTTTCTGGGTGTGTTGAATATCTGAGATTATCCAAGGAAATTTATTTTTATTTTGTAACTGATGTAAATTATAAAACTAGCAGGATTGGCTCAATTATACATAGTGTACTATCTCAGAGATTCTATTTGGGTTTGTTTTTCTTATCATATATGTTGGGATATCTCATTTTTTTTTATATAGCATAATAGAATGATACATGCATCACTCAAAACATATTATATCCTAATGTATGTGATATCATTCTGTCATATCTCTCTAGCTTTATATTATAGTCCTAGGACAACATTACATCAGCGTGGCATTAACTGTGGTGAAATATGCTTTTCAGAAAATGCCCAACACTAGTCTTTATTGCTCATCACAATACTTAACAGATGAGGGATAGATTGTATGAGTTAGGCTGTTCTGTAAGTACCAAGATGTACGTATAAACATTTCTAGTTAGCTGATTGTATTCTTACTGCTATGCAGGAATTAATTTAATCAATCTCTAAGGCTTTAAAAAAAATATTTGTTCCTCGGTTTCTATTGCTGCTGTGGTGAGTACTTGTAAAATTATTCAAAAAATTTAAGCTGGGGAGATCAATTTGCTGATTGATTCTTACTTCATTGGGTACGTACCATGATGTTTACGAGGCTAGATTGATTATCATCGTCAAATAGCAAAATGATGCATGTGTAAAAATTATAAAGTATAAATATAATATATAAAAACTGAAAAAAAAAACAATTTCTAAATTGAGGGCTTAAATAAATACTCTCCATTTATTATTGATAAAATTAGCACAAAATTTGTCACTCTTTTACTTCAAATTCCATTGGATGCTTTACTTTAGATTATTACATTAGGTTAATCTGCACCAATAATAAACTGAATGTATTTCTACAATGTATTTGATATATTTGAGAGTGAGACCTCATACAACTATTTAGAAAATAGATAAAATAGTGTTAGACCATTAAAAATTATTTTGACAGAACATTAATATTTTTTTACAATTTTAGGGATATGTGTTGAATGTAATAAGATTTAACGATTATCAATTATGTTGTTTATACTATTTATAACACTTGCTTAAACATTTCCTGAAATAGTGTACTTACCACTTAATTTTTTTTTCAAATGTCAGAATTTTTTATCTATTTATTTTCTTATGTTAAAAAAAAGCACTTGAACTGTTACATTATGGTTAGGATTACAGAGAGCGTGTTGCCACTGATTTGTAAGTACATATATAAATATGGTGAAAATATAGGTTGGTGTATCACGATGAGCTGTGTTGGTGACATTGTATGTATTTTCTTGAAACAATTTAATTGAAATATTTTTTGGGGTTTATTGTAAATGTCTATTCTATTGTTGAAATAATTGCATTATAATAGATGTCCATATCGCCGGCGTCAGTGCACGCTTAGTGTGCCTTATAAATGCAAAAATATGTTTTTTACAAAAGACAATGAAAAGTGGTTTAAAAGTTCTGTAGTGAACATTTGAAAAGGTACTATATTGTACTCTTTTATTTGCTCAGTGAGCTCAGTCAGTGAGTTACAACCAAATTTCTCATTACCACTAGAAAAAAGGAGACAAAAAAATTACAAAAATTGCAGTTACAAGGTCCTGCACCGACACCGGTGATATTAGGTAATTAAATGTTTTGCAGCTGTTCAAATGTTGCATTGCTTAAATAAGTCATTGTTGTAAGAGCAGCGCCTATTATAATGCATATTAGCGTCTACTTCTACGATCCACTCTGAATTCTTAGAAACTTCAATTATTAAATATCTCTATGGTAGTTCTATGATGCTGTGATGTGAGGGGTGTATGAATTCTGGGTATATTTTGAATGACTTATAATTTTTCTTTATAGTATTTAAAAAATACTATAAACTTCTTTCGTGATTATTCAAAAAATAATAAAATTGAACTGAAACGACATATTTTATCATTTCATATAATATTAAATAAAGTTTTGTATTATAAAATTTTTGTCGGTTTTGTTCTTATTTTACAAATTATTTAATTAATTATTTATACTGAAATAATATAACTGTCCACAAATGTTTGATAATTTGGAAACATAGTTCTCTTCATGTTATTGTGGTTTTGATTACAGCGAATGGACTTAGGTGAGTGTCCTAAAATACATGATCTCGCTCTACGTGCCGACTATGAGCTAGCTTCCAAAACCAAAGACTATTTCTATGATATTGACGTGAGTAGCTATCTTTATATATCTAAGTTATTATTATAGATACGAACATTGCTGTGGATGGTGGATGCTCGTTCCATTTTCATGCAAAAACTACTGAATGGCTTTAGATGAAACTTTACAGTAATATAAATATAAGACATCAATAACTTATACATTAAAATAAAGTACAATACAATTTATGTAAAGATTTTATATAATTTGGCTATAACAATGAAAAGTTAAAGCAGACGAAGCCGCTTTTGAGTCGCTAGTTTAAGAAACATTTTACTATGACATCAGTTTTACAAGTAAAAATAGTATATAATTTAGTTAGTTTTACGCAAAGACAATCCGTTCCGAGTTTGTGCCTAATTTCCCAGATTATAAGTGGCTAAATCCATTCCCTTCATGAGCATCGAACCCACAACCGTCCCGTTTACAGTCAGACGCCATGCCGCTGCGTAAATTTTACTTTTATACTATAGCATGTTCTTCCTAATATGTACGTTAAACTCGAATAGTTATAAATATTTTGTTAAAATTACATTGAATACAGGCGACAGAACACTTGGAGGCTTTCATAGCGGATTGCGATCGTCGCACCGCCGCCGCTAAGCAGAGGTTGGCTGAAACTCAAGAAGAGCTATCAGCTGAAGTCACGGAGAAGGCCAACGCAGTGCACGAATGGGCCGAACAGATTGGACAAAAGCTGGCGCGCGCTGAAGCCCTCGGGGAAGAGGGTATGGTTGAAGAGAGTGTTAAGCTTATGGGAGAGGTATAATTTTGTGTATTTCTAGAAGTTTATATATATTTATATTAGAATTCTTAATTTTTTTCTTGACCGTACCGCTCCTTGTGTTGTTCATACAATTTGATGTTGGTGATGTGTTTAAATGTGAAAAGCTATACTTAAAGAACTGTTAATATTTTTGTTAATTTAAAAACTCAAACTTTCCCGTATAGCATAATAGTAACAAGTCAGAACTGCCTGAAGTCTGGACACTGTGAAATCCATAATTGTGTTTTGTGCTTTTAGGTTGGTTTGAATGGGTTCGCCATTACCGTGTTTAGTTTAGATATAGCTGTATTCATATTTTTGTAACTAATAATTTTCACTAAAAAAAAGAAAAATATATATACTATTTATTAATACTAGCTTTCACGCTGCAATACTTTTCTTCAATGTTCACTAATTTATCCCCTAGAGAAGGAATGGAATCCACAACAGCCCCTTTATTTATTGATAAAATTATCAAATAACAGATAGACGAGCTACGCAAAAAGAAGGCAGTGGCTGAGCAAGATTACCGCAACTCGATGCCTGCGTCGTCCTACCAACAACAAAAGTTGCGTGTGTGTGAAGTTTGTTCCGCATATCTCGGCATACATGACAATGACCGTCGGCTGGCCGACCACTTCGGTGGGAAGCTGCATCTCGGCTTCATTACTATACGCGAGAAGTTGGCAGAGTTGAAAGTAAGTTGCAAATATTTACCTTCACGATGTATCCCGTAAGTAGCAGGAAAGACAGAGTCATCACTATATTTTTAACATTTTTTCCAGTCATGGTGTGTTGATTGGCTGAACTCAATGCCATGCTTTGTTTTGTTATCAGAGAAAAGAAATTAATATAATTCATTATCCCGTGTGGAAATCAAACCCACAACCGTTACGTTCACAGTCAGACGCTGTTTCAGTACACCACGACGGCCTCTAGTTGTAAATAATTCATATATTGCACTTCTAACAAAACTAACATAAAAAATGTAGAAAACTGTTGAGTCGCGTCGCGAGGAGCGTGGGGCGATCGAGCGCGAGCGCAGCGGCGGCCGGCGCCAGTACGTGGGCGGCCGCGAGCTGGACCGCCGCGCGCGCCGGCACCGCGAGACCGCGCGCGACCGCGACCGTGACCGCGCCGAGCGGGCCGAGCGCCCCGAGCGTGCTGAGCGACCCGAGAGGCCCGAGCGCAACGAGCGCCCCGAGCGCGCCGAGCGGCCAGAGCGCGCCGAGCGGCCTGAGCGCGCCGACCACCGCGAGCGCGTCAAGGAGCGTGACCGTGAGCGCGAGAGGAGGTACGTGTTATTACTAACAGTCTAATATTATTGAAAATGCTAATATGTTCATTTTTATTTTTAGTAATCTCATATCAATTCATATTGATTACAATTCTTATTTAAAGTATTTGTTTATCTAAATGACATTGAGATACTTTACCATCACCACCATTACTGTAAATATTTCGTTTTTGTCCTTTTTTTCATTTTACTCTATATCCTGTATACAACAGAAAGGCAGAAGGAATAAAGTGTTGTGACGATGCGTTCTCCGCACGCTGCTCATTTTTCGAGATATTGCGTATTGAGCAGTATAATTCAACGCCGCGCAAATGTCTGGTGGTGGTGAGGACAATGTCACCGGTCGATTAAAATCTGTCATATTTTAAATGGCAGATGTTACTGCTGATTGACATTGACACCTTCTTTAATGTTTTTTTTCAAGCAGGGCATGATGTGCCTGAATCTATGAATCTATTAAATCATACTATTATATTTTTGTCTTTACATTTTGGGCCCATTTTTCGTGGCTATAAATAATTAAGCAAAGGTTTAAGTAACTTTGCTTGTATTGTATTTTTCCGCAGGCGGAGTCGCTCCCGCAGCCGGACCAAGCGCGAGGGCTCGCGTGAGAAGTCGCGCGGCCGCGAGCGCGAGGCGCGCCGCTCGCGCTCCTACCGCTCCGCCTCGCGCGAGCGGCGCCGCGACTGAACCTGCTACCACCGCCGGCCAGTGTAGACCTGCGAGATGCGGTCGTCGTTATATACTCCGTACATTTTTATACTATTGGAAAGAGTAAAAAAATACAAAATCTACCTTTACTTCATTTCATATAGTATAGAATTTTCAAAATAAAAAAAAATATAATATATGTATACTCATATTGTTTTACAACGTTTGTTGTCTCATGAGTTTTAGCTTAATAGGCTGTCACCAGGTTTACACTGGAAGCCGACGATATGTTTATAACAGATTTCGAGAAAGGACGAGGCTATTTATGTTCGACGCCTATATTTTTTATGTAAAGATATTTTCTGTCGTTTCAATCATTTTGGTGCAACAATGTCTCCTGCAATTTTTTTTATGTAAATATGTCTTTGTATAACCAAACAGTTTAAAAATGGATTTCAAAATGTACTTTTTTAATTTGTACTTCCTTATGGTCCCATTACCACAAAGTCCTGTGGAAACCTATGGAAATTGAGGGAAACATTCATATTTTATAAAGTTCTTCAACTTTCGTCTTGTTTTTTTAAACTCAAAATTGTATTGCCATTTTATTAATTACATGTACGAAATGACGTAATCTTGGCTAGATTATAAAATTTTAAATTAGTAATAGCTCATTAACAAACAATATAAAATGTAACAAATAAACCTCAAAACGTTTGTCACATTTCATATTGTTGGTATCTAGTTATTAATATAACTATGTAAATTATTATTAGCAATTTTAATAAAATGGGACAATATCGTGATTGATCGTTAAATATACGATCTATACATGCTATATTTATATTGTCATAGACCATATGTTATGACTAAGAGCCCGTGGCAACCAGATATTATTTTATAAAACTTGAAAGTTTATCAACAAATACCGGTTTTCTTCACATTAGTTAATAAAATAATTTATATTTTTTTTCTTATTGTACCTTTGCTCTTGTAATGTTCGTAGGCGCTTATAATTTATTAGACAAAACGATGTTAAATAAATATCAGCAATGGATAACGTCTCGACTTATATTATTCCAAAGAAAATATAAAAAAAATGAGCACATGATTTAACGAAAGTTAGATACTGTTTTATGCACCTTATTTACCTATTAACCGCCAAGGTGACCACCATCCAAATTTCACAGTCCCCGGTCGTACTTACCGGTGTTGGGTGTATGCATAGAGGAGCTTTGTCAGGTTTTGTGAAATAAGAAAGGTCTGGCGGTCACGGGCTCTCTTGCTCTTCTATTAAAACTGACTTTATTTTTCGTCTTTACTATTGTGGTATAAAAACTTGTGCACGTTTTATTTTGTGTTTGTAGTTCAGTCACATGATCCATATTTTGTCTTAATTCATAATTGGGAATATTAAAGAAATGTGACAATATTATGTTTATGGGTGTTTAGCGTATTAGATATTTAACTTTATCATCTGATTCGTTTGTATCAGGGGTTCAACGTATAAGGGACACTAGCGTTTAGTACCTTAGTACCTAACTGGCGATGAGTACGAAGAACTTATATTACTAGATAGAGATAAATAATAATTATCACAGACAGTTACAGGAATATATAAAAAAGCTGCTTATATCAAATATGGTATAATATAAACATCTAATATCAGTAGCTAGCATTAACTAGATTCCGTAATAATATTATATACCTAATCGAAGCCATTCTGAATCATTCTTCTTATATTCGTATCCGTATATATTTTTTTTCCTGTAACATCCCCCATATGTATTTATTAACTATGCTGATTGATTTGATTGCTAAAATACGAAATAACATAAAACCAGCCAAGTGCGAGTAGACTAACGCACGATGGATTCCGTACCATTATCTATCATCACATAAAAGGCCTGTGATAAAGCCCTATGACAGACGGACAAACCGACGGACAGTGGAGTCTTACTAATACGTTTTTTTGAATGCGGAACCCTAATAAAAATGATTGAAAATTGAATAATTCCTCTTGATTGTTTATAGTGCTGCGACTTGATAGCTGATTTCTAGAAAATATTTATTTTTACTGTTCCTTTCGTCGAGAGTTGTCTTATTGACTTATTGATGTATATTTAGTATAATGGTTGGCATGTCAACTACGTAGTACTGTGTAGTTATAATATGTATAGTAAGCATGTATATTGTATTTGTATTGCAATAATTTTTGGTATGAAGATATATAAGCTAGTCTCATCGACTTAGTAAAAACTATAAGAATAATATATTAAAAAACGGTAAAACTGTATGTGCATTCAATAAATTTACATTACAGTGTTTGACTATTAAGACGATGGTTATGAGTTCGATTCCCACTCGGGGAGGACACAATTATTTCCTTTTCCTTGCTCTCGTAAGATGACAAAGCGCGAAGTGGGGAACAACTTAAAAATTAATTCTTACATCTATAGGTACATACTGATATATCTTTATCAGATGATTGAAAGAATACGCACAATTCCCGATCGAAAATTTACTATTTGAAACATAAACACTAAAACACGGCTTCAATATCCTCAATATTAAGGGGCCGCCCAGAAATTTTTCATATATAAGTTAATAAGTATAAATATATAAGTTATACAAGTTACATAATTTATATAATTTGAAAATTTGATGCAGAATGCCCCCCACTTCGTCGATCCCCTCTTAACGTGTGACGTCATTGATGGATGACGAAATATCATTTAACGACTTTTGCTCTACATTGATGGCACTTTAATGCTGTTTTCTTCGTCTCTCCTTTTTTTTTTACAATATAGTCATTTATTATTATTAATTACTTTTTAACTTGCACCTGTCATAATTACTGATCGTAGCTGAATTGAGCGGACGTTTTTAATTTTTATGTAATTATTTTAGTTCTTTTTTTTGTTGTCCCATTATATTTAAAATGAATTCTTTATGTTGCGTTGAATATTTACTGTGGTATATGATTGTTTGTTTGTAATATGTATAAAACGACTGCACATGATTTCAATATTTCAAAATGGTGGTAATATATTTTATACATAAGCCTCTTTCATTCATTTAACATGCCAGTGTTTCTTTGAATCTTCAAATTTTACAGGAATTTCTTATTATAGGCTAATATTTTGTTAAAAATAAAGAATAATATAAGGAATTTGCTTTTTATTATATTTATCCAAAAGTTTTTTTTATTTTATACTAGCTTATACTTGCGGCTTCGCTCGCATGTGTATGTCTGACGCGTGATACGTTCTAGAACCTGACCACAGGTCTTCTATCTAAACCAAATATAGTTTTGTCAATTTAAACTTTTAGAGAGATTAACTTAACAATTTAAAGCTATATAACATTTGTATATACAATAATACGACGACCACTATGCTCTTGTATTTTAAAACTGATATCTTCTAAAATAATTAATTGATTTTGATATCCTGTAAAAGGCAATTTTAAGTGGATAAGGAGTAATATTGTATTGCTTAAAATAGTTTCGAAAATAGTCCTTTATATTATTGTAATTTGTAAAATATAAAAACGGTTTCAGCTGGTTGTCTCTAGGACATAGAGTTTTCATTGTTTATTACAACAACAATTGCGGCAAAAAAAGGTAACAAATTCGTGCATTTTACAAATTTGATAAGCGATAAAATCTCAATATTTGTAATAGTTAATGTTAAAATTTTGACTAAAATATATTTACTAGCGCTCTCGCTATTACCCACTCTCGGCTCCGCTAGTTTGTATCGACTACAAAACTATTTTTTTTCTCGTCTAAATTACTTTTGTAACCTAATAACATGATCATTTTAAAAATGATTCATTAAAAACATAAATTTTCAGCCCATTTAATGAAACGCTCATTTTGTAGCAATATTGTCGCAATACTTAATATTGACATGTTTTTTTATTTAAACATCGGTTTAAATAAAACTAACACTAAATGTTAAGGGAAGTTTGTTAAAACCCAACAGTGAAAACTGCATTTAAATTGGTTAAACTGTTTCTGAGATTAGCGTGCACAAGCGCACATACAAACATTTTAAAAATCACTGCTTTGGGATCTCAAAAATATTGATAAATGTTCCCAATGAAAGACTTTCTCACATATCTTCCATATTCTACAGATAACGAGTTACTGTTTTATTTTATGCATAGATGATAATTAAGTGATAGAAAAGCAATTATTTAAAGTATGCATTTTTAAAATTTTTTATGACCTTTACGCTGTATTCCGCTCATAGTAGCGTAGGCAGAGGTAACCTAATGTTAAGACACTCCGTTCCCCACTTTCTGCCCAGTTCTGGAAGTATTGCGTGTTGAGTAGCGGTACTCAGCGCCGCGCTTTGCCAAGATACCGGGGCGAAGAAAGGAAAATATAAATGCAAATAAACATTTCATTTTCCTCGAGTGGGGATCGAACCCACAACCGGTCCATTTTATAGTGATACTTTGTGCTCCTGCGCCACGACTGGCCGCAATTTTTTATCAACGTTTTTTTTTATGACGGTATCATATAAAATTATCGTTTGTAATCCGGCCACCAAACTTACTAGTTACTTACTTAGTTACCGAGTAATTTGTTAGAAGTATTTAAGATAAACTATTCCGTTATATCGTTTTAGCGTAGCTATAGGTACTCGGTTACGCAGTGCATATATGAAAGAAAAAATTAAAAAAACAACATTTTTCTATTAATTACGACAATTGTTGCGAGTAAAATATAATATACTAAAATAAACTTCTGATTTGTCATAAATTAATTTAAATAACATAAAAAAACAAGAAAGAGGCGAAGTCAACAAAATTTAGTAACGTTAATAGAGTTTGCAAAACCTTTATTATGCAAAATGGAGATAAGAGTTGAAAAAAAGGTGTCAAATAAAAGTAAATTTTTAAATATTTTTATTTATAGATGCATTACATGCTTCCTACCATTTTCCTATAATAGAATAGAAACACAGAGATGTTCTACAAAAAAACATAATGATATATACAGTACAGTCAACAAGTCGTGGCCGCCCTGAAGTTGGGTTTTCTGTAGTTTTGCGCATTGTTGTCGCAACTCCGTATGAAATTAATCATGTAAGAAAAATCGTAAAATCAATTCTACGCAGTCATTTACAGTAAGCTTGAGGGCGGCCACGACTTGTTAATCGTACTGTACATAAATATTTGAGATATTTTATCTGTCAAATCTAATTACAAAAATCATTATATGTAAATAGCACATTATTGATATTGATCTTACGTTTAAACAAAGAAACAAGAAAGGAGCACTTTGTTACCCTGGATTTTATTTAACATAATGTTAAAATTATAATAAGATGTAATTACATATACAATTAAGCAAAGTACATCGTATTATACTTAGAAACTATAAATATTATACATAGTTATAAATTAAATTTAAACTAAACTTAACTAAACTTTAAACTTTGTCTGTACATCGAATATATTTGTGAAAAAACAATGTAGAAGAGTTTAAAGTAACTAATAGGTTATTTGTCTGTCTGTTTGTTCGCTCACATCTTCACCTATATACATTTTTTTTTCTAGTTGTGTAGTTAGCCCTAGGTAGGATTTAGGCTACAATTGATTTTGAAGACTCCCCAGATGAATTAAAAAAAATAATTAAGTGCGTTTATAACAAAAGATTTTGAGCGTTTTCCAATGTCATATAAAAATTGAAGACTTGGAATATCGCCATCAAAAGATATTTAGTAAGGTACGTAATTTTAATCTATACATGAATATAAATAAAAAATTAAACTGACTATCTGTGAAAATAACCGTGTTTTATCAAGGGTATATAGTTATTTACACGATACTACAAGAAAATAAACAATTTAAAAAAATTTGCCTGTCTGTCTTTATGTAATTCTAATAATCTTGGCAACAGCTGGACCACTGATTTTTATTGAATTTTCACTGAACGACTTTTTATTCCGGTTTCACGCGATTTTTTGGATTTACATGGAAAAAACGCGTTTGCGTTTTTACTAAATACTTAGATATGAAATAACTAAATATTTATCTATTAAACTTTAAAGTCAAATAAAATCCCATAATATTTAAATTATAATTTATTAGGTGTATAACATTATAGATAACTATACTAAAATAATAAACCAATTTTCCCTAAACTTACTTAAATAATATAAAATAAATATTTGTATGGTTCATGCGGTTGACAATATAATAAAATACAATAAGTAGTCATTGAAATGTCGATACTTAAAAATCAATGTCCATTTTTGGATTTCATTTCAAGTACTTATTGGAGATGATACAAAAAAAATCAGCTTCACGCTGTATCCCGCATACAGCAGGGTATGCAGAGGGAACCTAGTGTTAAGACACTCCGTTCCCCACTTTCTGCCAAATTCTGGAGGTATTGCGTGTTGAGTGGCAGAACTTAGAAATGATACCCTAAGTGTATTAATTTTGTTTAGGAACATAAAATGTAATTTCTAAAAGATTTTATTGAAATTAGAACATAATATCACAATATTGTGTTAGTTAAGTAGTTTCTATGAAGTAACTTTAACTTAATAGTTATTTAGATCCATATTTTTGATAAGTACTCAAACAAAAGTTATTTTGCTTAAATGTTTAATTTACTGTTATATTATACGAGATCAAAAAGTTTATATTTATACTGACCAAATACGACTGTAACTTACCTAACTAACTAGAATTTAACATTTAGGACCAATGATGAAATAACCATACCTTTTAATGTGATAATAAAACAATATTATGCAATAATAAAAAAAGAAGCGAAAAGCCAAGGAATTAACTAAAATATTACATTTACATATAAAATTTCATTTTATAGCTTCTCGCTGTTACGGGAAATCTGGGAATCGAACCCACAACCGTCGCGTCTACAGTTGCACGTTGCACAGGTGAACGGGTTGTTGAAAAAATAAAATAAATCACCTTCACGCTATATCTCGCACACAACAGGGTAGGCAGAGGGAACTTAGTGTTAAGACACTCCTGCCGAATTCTGGGGGCATTGCGTGTTGAGTGGTAGAACATAACGCCGCGCTTTGCCTCGACATGCTCTGTGCCTCTGCGCCACGACTGGCCTCAACAAACGGCTTGTTAACAATTGAAAATGGCAAGAAGTTTGCTTATATATCTGTTCTATCTCAAAAAACACAATTTAACATAACAATATGTGATTGTCTACGAAAAACGCTAAATATATTAGAACTTATAGATAGTGTTTTGAAGTAAAATTATTAAATATATAAAAAAAAACGTTGGCAAGAAAAAAAAATGTGTAATAAATAAGATGAAGATACCAAAGCATGTATTTAAAAAATTATACACATATAATTCATGTAAAATTATTTTACTAAAGTACAAAATATAATTTAAATAAAAATATTATAGGATAGTTAAATAATCTTAACTAAAGGCAACACAGTATAAAACTTAGTATTCACGTCGGATTGTGATGGTCAAGCGGTCACGCTGTATACCGCATATAGCAGAGAGTACACCGAAAGAGAGTTAAGACCCTCCGTGCCGCAGGGGTACAAGCGTGTGATTGTAAACCCGACGGTTGTGGGTTCGCTTCTCTTTCGGGGGAATGAAATATTTAATAATTTTATTTCCTCGTACTGGTAAAGAGGTAAAGCGCGGCGTTGTGCACTACTCTACAAGAAATACCTCGAGAATTCGGCGGAAACTGGGAAACGGAAATATCTTAATGGGAACAGAGTGTCTTAACATTAGGTTCCCAGGATCTCTCAGCTTACTCTGCTATGTGCGGGATACAGCATGGAACCAAGAAATACAATTAATTCCAGTCAGTTCATTTTAAAGACAAATTTCTGTTTACACGCAACTGTGAGAGATTGATGAGAAGATTATCATAGTATTCATAAGTATATTGAAGTAAAATTTTTGCAAATAATAAAACTATTTTTTCTTTCGACATTCGCTTTTTCTCAAAATACATAATAAAATTAAATAACTAAATTATTTTATGTCTTAAAACGCGTATTCTTTAACAAGAACTAGAGATCGTTGTGATTCTATATATAAATTATTCTTAAAAAACATGATATTAAAGCAATAATAATTCAATCTGGTAAGGCACTCCTTTATAACGTTTTTAAATTTACAGGGTGGCCATGAAGTAGAGTTATTTGGACTTTGGCGACATTTTCTCCTTTGAGGGTTGGCGTTGGCAACTACAGTCTTTTCATATTTGGATTTATTCGGATCATTTCTGGATTTATTCGTATTATTTTCGCAATAGTATCCTCGTAGTTTTTGTCACAGAATAGATGGCAACAGAGTAACGTATCCATGTAATAAGAGCTGCTATGGACGGCGGCAGTTACGGAAATAATTTTTTTGATACGTTTTTCTCATTTGAGGCCGGTCGTGGCGCAGCGGCACGAGGTGTGACTGCAAAACCGACTGATTGTGGGTTCGATCTCCACTCGAGGAGATGAAATATTTACTTAAATTTATATTTCCATTTTCTTCGCTCTGGTGTCGAGGTTAAGCGCGGCGTTGAGTTCTGCCACTCAACACGCAATGCCTCCAGAATTCGGCAGAAAGTGGGGAACGGAGTGTCTTAACACTAGGTTCCCTCTGCCTACCCTGCTGTGTGCGGGATACAGCGTGAAGCTAATTTAATTTTTTTTTAATTTTTCTCATTTAGGAGGAAGGAGCCTAATGTTAAGACACTCTGTTCCCCATTTTCGCCGAAGCTTTGATTCGACACCAGAGCGAAGAAATGAAAATATTATTTCATTTCCTTGAGTGGGAATCAAACCCATAATCTGTTTACAGTTCCGCACTTGTGCCCCTGCGCTCCGATTAACCTCTTGGATTTTTCCCATTTGTGGATAAAATAACGATTTTTGGTTTCAAGAATATGGTGCGACATGTCATATTCTGTTAAATGATTGCTTTACTGATAAACATGTAAGGAATGCCGTGACGGAACATGCGATATTTAGTTTTGTGACGTTTTTGTGGGTAATTGTAAAATCAAAAGCGTAGCTATATGAATATATCACAAACGATTGAAAGAAGTTTAAATTTAAAGGTATTATTATAATTGAAAACATATTATTCGTATATAAACAAGAGATGTTATTTAGTATATTTGTAAAAAAATATATTTTTTACAAATATATTAAATCAGTCAATCATATATAATTTCTATTCGTCTCTACTTTCTGGACACCCTACACTTCAATAGAAACAAATCCTGAATATTGAACTATTATATATAAATCATAATGTATATTTTTTAAATAAATTGTCAGAACTTCATTGAAATTGAATTTACTTATATAGAATTAGCATTATTTATCAAATAGTACTACTTAACCTACGTTCTATTGTCTTTTATGACACTTACAAACTACAAGGGATTCCTAAGGAATTCTTCGGGACGTCGAATCGAATGGACTTTGAAAGATTTATAAAGAGTAATTGTCTAAAAGTTTAACTTAAATATTTGGCAATATTATATAGCAACATCTAATTATGTAGCTTTACGCTGTAAACCATATATATCAGGATAGGCAGAAGAAACCAGTATCTCACTGCCTGCGTAGTCATGTTATCAAATAGAAGAAATAAAAACAATTCATTCCCTCGAGTGACATCGAACCTACTACCGTTACGTTTACAGTCAGGCTCTGTGCGGCTGCGCCACGAAGGCCAATCAATCTTTTTGTGATAAATCTATGTACTAACTAACAATTCGCTCCGTAAGAGAAATTATTTAATTTTAATTTTATGTAGTTTCAGCTTGAAGCCGAGCATTTCTGATAGAACACCTGAAAGTGCTGATAAGATGACTACTTTAGTAATAGTATAGAGATAGTGGTTGGCGCACATTCCTGATATCTTGAAAGGTGAATCCAGCTCCTGAAAAAATGTTTTATAACATTTAAGATTGTAGAATTTTATACAACAAAATTGTAACTTATCGTTGCCTGTACATGAAAGATATGAGAAAAATTATTATGAGGTGCCATTTGTCAATATAATAGTATGATTTTTTCTTTTTTTGGGCGTTTGTGCACGCTTATCTAAGAAAAGGCTTAGCAGATATAAATACAGATTTCTCTATTTTATTTTATTTACCAGACATGACTTTTTCATTTATCACTATTTAAAATCCCCGGAAGCATTTTTTTAAAGAGACTAATAAAATAAGCCCCTATGTGGACTGGTTTCAAAAGAAATAGTTCTTCCCACACGGAATTTATTCACTATTAGAAAAATCAAGAATTCAGACAGTCTAGGGATGGACAATAGTTTCAGTGAGACTGTAAACTTTTTTTTTTAGATAAACTTTTTATTTTGTAAAGAAAAAAAAACAGAGAGCGTATTCAATGTTCACAGAGTTTGCCTTCTTAGCAAACTCCTTGGAACTTGTATACGTTCTCTATATAAAATTAATATGAATATATGAAAATAATACCTTTAAAAGATCAGCAGCCAGCTTCAACACGTTATTGGCTACCGTCAGCTGTTCCTTACTTTCGGGCCGTTGTTCTATAGCGAGGTGTAGGTTTATTTGTTCAGTCAATATGGCGGAGAGGCACCCGCGGTATTTTTTATTTACATTACTTCCTAACGTCAGTAGACGCATTAGGTAAATACCGAGGCAACAACACCACACCATTGCTTCTAGGAGCCAACTCCGTTCTAGGGTAATGGAATCCTAGAATTTAATAAAAATATGCGTAAAATTGAATGTATTTTTGTACTTATATTTTTATGAGGCCTTCACGGCGCATATGCACAAGCGTGTAGCTGCAAACGCGACAGTTGTGGGTTCAATTATCATTCAGGGGATAGAGAATGAAACGAGAAATTATAAATAATTAGTATTTTAATTTCCTCGCTCGGGTGAAGAGGCAATGCGCGGCGTCAGTTCCTGAACTCAACACGCAATGCCGACGAAAGAATTCAACGAAAAGTCGAGAACAGAAATGTGTTACAGGGGAACAAAGTATCTTAACATTAAGTTCAGGTTCCCTCTGCCTACCCTACTATCTGTGGGATGGTGATGATGATGGGACAGCATGAAGTGAAAATAGTATTAATTTTCTACAATCCACAACATTCATTTTATTTAAATATATGTACATACCCTCAATAATTGTGCGCTTACACAAGCAAGCAAAGTCAGGGTGAGCATAAAAGCTGTCGACACTATCACATCTACAGACCGTTGCGGACCTCGTCTCTGGAACATTTCCATGAAAATAAAAAAAAATATTTGGCCTAATAGTAAGGGGTTGACGACAAGACTCCATGTACTTATAGGCAATAAAAAAGTCCTACAGTATGTTCTCACATTACAGAACACCGAATTTAGGACCATTAAATGTATATTTTTAGTTAAAAAAAAGCTTTAGTTAAAAAAAATTATATAAAAACTATACTTTCAAAATTTTTAATATATCTGTTACGCAAGAAAAAGATCTGGTACATAAAATTTATAATTAAAAAAATTACTTACCCGTAAATAAGACCTAGTGGACAGCCACGTTTTGATATTTCTAACCGTATTTAACCTAAAATGGGGTAATTCGGACTTCCTGGCTCGTCTGGCCGATGTCAAATGTGAGAATAGTTTGGCATACAAAAATCTTTGCTTGTACGCTCGTTCAGCGACCGCCAGGAGAAAGAAAACTAGGCCACTTAGCGCAAAACGGAGAATGAAGGAGAGAATGCTTGATGTTACTTCCCTTGAATTGATAATATTTTATTATTATTTTTAAAGTTTCACGCTATATCCCTCTCATACCAGGGTAGACAGAGACGAGGGTAGACACACTCGAGGAGATGAAATATTTACTTAAATTTATATTTCCATTTCTTCGCTCTGGTGTCGCGGCAAAGCGCGGCGTTGAGTTCTGCCACTCAACACGCAATGCCTCCAAAATTCGGCAGAAATTGCGGAACGTAGAGTCTTAACAGAGGGTTCCCTCTGCCTACCATGCTGTGTGCGGGATACACCGTGAACGTCATAGGAAACATGTATAGTAATATAATATCATAAAAGCAAAAAAGTCTATTATAATAGGTATTATAATAGACTTTTGCTTTTAGTAGATTATAGAGCTGAAACATTCGTTTGGTTGAACACGCTAATCTCAGTAACTACTGGTTAGTTTCACTACTATCTACTATTACTATCAAGGAAGGCTGCAAAGTAGTGTAAAAGTTACCAAAATCCACTGCATAATAAACAACAGTCGTTGAGCTAACTATTATATTATTTGAAAATTAAAACATCCTTTATGATAATTTGGTCCTTAGGTGTTAAATTCTATCCAAGTCAGACTAAACTAAATTGCATAAAATGAGTATGTCTCACTAAATTACTAAATTAAATTATATGTCACACTGCTCAAAAGCAAACAGGTAAGGAAGCAGCATCAGAATACTACAACGATCTCTAAAAATATGAATAATTTACCAGACACTATCTCCGAAAGCGCCATTAAACACGCAGTACACGGAACCTTGCGTGTAATTGACCACCAACGAGGGGATGTAACTAATAAGCGATACATTTTGTAACTCCTCCTCGCTACGATTGTCTTGCTCTATTGCTACCTGCAAATAAATACACAATTTAAAAGTGGATTAATGGGAGTAAGGGAAAAACTTAAAGAAATATATATACTGTGCCAATAGGAAAGTTAATGTAAGTTGTTTGTGTCTCAATGTGTGTGATTTTTGTTTATATGTTTGTGTGTTTGTGTGTGTGTGTCTGTCTGTGTGTATGTGTGTCTGTATGTGTGTTTGTCTGTGTGTGTCCGTCTGTATGTGTGTCTGTCTGCCTGTGTGTGTGCTTACTTGTATACCTGAACTAGACGGGCAGCGGGCGCGACGACGGCCACGAGCGCGGCCATGACGGCACCCGCCCACGCCGCGCCCTCCGCCGCCATCGCGCGCTCCGCACGTGCCACCACGCACCAGCTGATGTCTACCGCCGACAACTCCGCGCGCAGCGTTGAACCCCGCTCCCACATCGTGCATTTTACTGTTATAATACATTAAAAACACTTTGTATACTTTAGTTACCAACTATTCGTCGTGGCGCAGCGGACCAGCGTCTAACTGTAAACACAAAGATTGTAGGGTCATTTCCCACTCGGGGTATGAGGTATTTTCATGTCCTCGTTCTTATAAGGTGTTGAATTCCGCTACTCAACACGTCTACCTGGTATGCGTGTCACAGCGCGAAGATAAAAAGTTACTGAGATAATGACAGATAACTCCCAGCCCAAAATACTAGATGTAAGCACTAAAATTTTTAGCGTCCTCGGTGGTTAGACTCTCATCCTGCATCACGACATCGTGATGCAGGATATGAGAGTTGGATGTCCAACCAGCGCTTCCTTGGGTGTCCGGGAGGTCTCACTCCAGGAACTGATATAGCAAGGCACTTGCATCCGACATAGTTCTTAGACCGGCGCGTAACGTGGCCAAACAATCTCAGGTGACGATTTTGGAGCTTAACCGCTACGTCACGGACTCCAAGACTACCTCGGATTAATGTGTTACGTATGCGGTCGGACCGCGCTACGCCGCACATCCATCTCAGCATCTTCATTTCCGTGATGTGAAGCTCCTGAATGTGCGCGATAGTGCTGACCAGCAATCTGCCGTATAAAAGGTCGGATGATGTTCTTGTATATCAGACTCTTAAGTGTGGGCGGTTCCTGAGATCGCAGACCACACCAGTGACCTTCCACCATTTGGCCCAGGCAGCGCTTATCCGGCTATAGTACTCTGTCTTCGACACATTTAGTTTAAAACCACCGTTCTCAAGCGTACCCTCCCAGAGGTTCACTTTACCCTTTATTATTTTTTCCCCATAAATGAAAAAGTTATTTTTTCAAACAAACTAAATAATAAAATTATTGTTGTAATATAAAACGCCATTTGTCAAGAACGACGGACGCACACATAAACCTATCAAAGGGAAACCGCCGCATACGCCTCATTCCGAAATCGATTCGTAGGTATTGGCGGCAAAGTTGATTAACCTTTAGTAGAATTTTTGTAGTAGTATGTGTTTACGTTATTGGTATCTATGCATAACTGCGGCACACGAAATACAGGTATGGATAAACATCGTGAAATGAAAAAAAAATCCTACGTCTAAGCTGTTAAGGTATCTTGATAAATTTCTTTAGGTATGGGTTTAAAATATTTTACCCTATATGCGTAAAAAGAGCGCTGACACTTACACCCTGCATAATAATTCATTCGGTTCTGGGATCGAACCCACAACCGTTACAGTTACACCCGTTACATCACACATGCGACATGACGGCATCAAGCTTGAGCTAAATAATTTCATTAACATAAAGTTCTAATAATCTTATCTAATATCTTTTAATATATACATACAGGATTTATAGGGTAAATGTGAGACAACTTCTAACTCAGACTCCCGTGAACACTCGCGAGTGTTAGCGTTCACCTGCCCGCGATATTGACAGACAAATTGAGACATTTGACATGTCATTTTTTGTAGTCATGTAAACTTTTATATTATTTATACCTAATCTTCTTATATATGATTTTTTCTTTAAGTTATTAAATTGTTCATCTTTTTTGTTTAATTGGAAACAATAGTTTAAAAAGTATTTTTGAAGAATACATTATTACCTATATACCAAACTTAGCTATATACATGGGTAAGTGCACACATTTTTACGTATTGTTTTCTGAAAAGAATCTAAAAATATAAATATGTAAGAGGTAATTTAATACAAAACAAATTTAAAACGTTATATTTATATATTGTCAGCGAACTCGTGTAAAAGAGGGTAGATTTAGGTGAAAATAACTATAAAAGCAGTGGAATTGTGTCATTCGGGGTTATCCGCCGCCGTAAGAGGCGGCGAGGCCAGTCCTATCTCACGGCCCGTCCGCGCCTCGGCACGACGCGGCCCAACGGTGGAAACCCCCCATGATCAGCGTACGCAGGGCATTCCCCCGTGATCGCCGACACTTCACGAGCGTCCATCCAAGCTCGTAATTTTTATTATATTCTTCAGGGGCGAGCTACACTCGCCCCTCCCAGCCCGGTGACGCTGTCAAGACCAATCCAGGTCAACAGCATTAAGTCCATTCGAAAAAAAAAAAAGAAAAGTCAATCGGGGGTCAGTTGCTTGTCGGCAACGGCCCCTATTGGAAGAAAATTAGTCTGAAGTATTGTTAGTAGGTGATACATATCACTTATTGCAATTACGTAGTATCTCTTCCCAAATAGTTTAGAAACATATAGTCGACTAGAGGGCGCGCGCGGCTTCGCCCGCTTATTAGGAGTGAATTCTAAAAAACCACGAAACACGTGTTCAATAAAATATTTTTAATAGTCTGAATTTAAATTTTTATAAAAATCGGTGGCAATTTAAAGATTTTTCCATATAAACTTTCAACCCCTTATTTGAACCCTTAGGGGGTGAATTCTTAAAAACCATGAAACACGTGTTCAATGAAATATTTTTAAGAGTCTGAATTTCAAATTTTATAAAAATCGGTACAGATTAAAATTTTTTTCCATACAAACTTTCAACCCCTATTTCATCCCTTTAGGGTTAAAATTTTTCAAATTCCCTTCTTAGTGGATGTCCAGAATATGAAAATAAACATCTGCCCAAGTTTCACGTTTCTACCATCAGCGGTTACGGCTCTGCGTGCGTCTTACCTCAGTCAGTCAGCACAAGTCCTTTTATATATATAGATGTGTGTTTTATCGTCTTTTTTAAAAACATTAACAGCTTCCGATTTCTAATAATATAACAACGTGAAGCAAAAGTGTTGTACAAACCTTTTTACAAAAACTGAACGGACGGACGAATATGAAATTTTTCATAGTTAGTTTATATACAGCATGTAGAAAGCTAATGTAATGCATAAAAAATATAAAATAAAATATAAAATATAAATAAAATTAATAAAATAAACATAACACAAACTACCTTATATTTAAAAATATACACTTTTAAAAATACGTTGCTATGGCAACGCGTATTGTAAGCGTCGATTAGAAGTTCTCTAGTAATTGTAAATACGCACCGGTATCACTCGAAGGATCTAGAATAGCGAAAGGATCCCAGGCACTGTCTGCAGTGTAATGGAAGCCCACGTCGGAATGTCCGGCCTCTGACTGTGAACCATAGCTGCTCTCTTCACCTGATGGAAAATATATTTATATTTAAATAAATAAAATTATTGTTAAAAAGTAAAAAAAAATAAAAATATGTAAATTTTGCTTTAGCTTTACGTTGTGTCCCGCATATAAAGGCAGATGAAAACTATAAGTTATAGTGTTCCGGTGACCCTGAGTTCCCCAATTTGGAGACATATTTCGTTTTGAGTGGCAGAACTCAACGCCGCGTTTTTTCTTACTACCAGAACGAGGAAATGAAAATATTTCATGATCCTGAGAGGAAACGGAACCACTATCGCGTTTACAGCCAAACGCTATCCAGCTGCATGAAGTCCCTATATAAAGAAACATACGGTACAACTGAATTACTTGAATTTTTTTAGGAGATGACCATCAGAATGTAGGATACACAGAAAAACATAGTGATTTTTTAATGGTAAAACCTTTTTTTTAATTCTTAGTTACACATGTCGACGTTATTTTCCTCTTGTTACTTAAAATAGACTTAGAACTATTACATAATTAACTGTATCAACGATGTCACTGAGGAGAAAGGAAATAAGGAACTAGATAAGAGCTGATAGTCTTAAAATGGCTGAAAATATTTTCTTGATTGATTTGCTATGAACATTTTCGATTAAATCCCCTTACAAAAAAAACAGAAAACTGAAGGTAAAGGGAATCTAGTGTTACGACACTCCGTTACCCACATTCCATCGAATTTTCGAGACATTGCGTGTTGAGTGGCGGAACTCAACGCCACGCTTTTGACTTGGTATCAGAGTGGAGAAATTAAAATATTAAAAAATATTTAAAGTGGGGATCGAACCTATAATATTTGTGTAAGTAACATGTATAAAGTGCAAAGACACGCGTCACGACGATCTCTAATAAATATAAAAGAATATAAAGAACAAATCTTACTATTAGTGATTTGACCAACCCAGTCCGACATTGTGTGGTGAGAAGGCAATGCGATAGATGGCGCGGACGCTGAACACTCCCCGTCCGATGACGATGACTGATAATCATCTAATTTCTAAAAAAAAATAATAAATTGTTAGTATTTTAATAATGGAATATAGATAAGCAAAATAAAGATATTTTTTATTTATTTTTTTTTTCAATTTATTACCATTTAAAAATTAATAAAAGAACAACAATACATATAACATCTAAAAAACCAAAAAGGTTTGTAATGATGTTAAAAAANCTAACAACATAAATAATTAATAAGATTTCACAGTAAATTTATAAAAAAGTTAATTAATAAACTAAATAAAGTTAAATACTAGTTAAATACTAGTCCAGGAGGCGCGGGTTCGAGTCCCGCTGCGTTCAAATTTTTATACGTTTTCTAAATAAGTATTTTTCTTTCCTAAGTGTGGAATAACACTTTAAAAATGTTTAAAAAATACTAGTTAGTTATTGCAGCTTCACTCTTTTTGCCGTATAGCAGGGCAGGCAGAGGGAGCCTATTGTTAAAATACTCTGTTATCTAGTTGAAGTTCAAGTCTAATTTTCGACATTGTTAAGTTGTGGGAACGAAATGGGGAAGAATAGAAAAAAAAGGATATACTTTTTCCCGTGTGGGGATCGAATCCACAACCGTCGCGTTTACAGTCAGTGTACCCTTAACAATGATTACACATAATTAATTATTAAAATATGGCAATTACTTTATTTTCTTAATGTTCTAAATCAATAATTTTAACTTTATAACAAGTTTAATTTTATGAACTTTTATAGAACACATTTCTATAGGTAGAATTAAAATGGGCATTTGTTACAAAAACAATAAAATAAATAAAATCCATATTATTTTCAAAAAAATACCTTCTGTTTCCCTTTAACAGTGAAATCGTCATCGCTCGTTTCCTGCTGAACTATCTCTTTAGCCCGGGTTTTTCTAAATCTAACGCCGATTCTCTTACCGATATTTATATTAGTATTGGCACTATCTGAATCAGGTTCTATAGATTTATCTTCGTCGTCTTTATTTTCCTTAGTAGTTGTACTAACTCCTTCAAATTGCACATTTCTTTCAAATTCTTTTTCAAGCGATTGTTTGGACGTTGATTGTATTTCTTGCTTATCTTTTAGTAAATCTTTATTTTTATCTTTATTTCTGTTTTCTCCATCACTGCCATTAGATATATAACCGTTGAGACTTTCGAAGCCATCGTCGCCATCAGCAAATAATGGTCTGTTTAAATTTTGGCGTATGTTGAATATTTCTAAGTATTTCTTAGTTAAAATGTTAGGTTTATATCGGAATGACGATCCGGGTGCAGTATCGTCCGGGGGAGGTGTGAAAGTTACTATGGGAGTAGTATCGTCAGGTTTCTTCCAGGACATATAGTCCTCGTCGTCAGAATCTTTCGCTTTTGGTTTTAACATAGATTTATCTTTAATATGAGTTTCGGCTTCAGACCCTGGGTCTTTTACAGATTCCTTTTTGCGCTTTCTGTAAAAAATATAATACTTTGTACAAAAATATTTCATATAGTGATGTAATGTATATATATAATTGGTTTCGTCATTTTGAGGACATAAGCTGTTATGATCAATTCAATAATACCCTACTTAAGTGCTTAATTTGATAACATATAAATTCTAAATATATCTAATGATAATGGTCTATAGTTTAAGTTGCGATTGTTATGAGGGGTGCGTAATATATGAGTTTATTTTTACTAAAATTACTTTAATTACAAGTTTTTTTTTTCATTCGTACATCGCTTTTTTTTAGTAAATACTTTGTATTTTAATTAATAAATCTCAATTTCTATATCTATACTAATATAATAAAGCGGAAGAGTTTGTTTGTTTGTTTAATCGCTAAGATCTGTGGAACCTCTGCTCGGATTCACTTTTTTTTGTATTATTATATGAAATAATAATACATAATTGGAAAAGCCATCGTATAACTTTCATCGCGTGAAATTATTCCATTTCATCAGATCTAAAATAAAGTCCGCGACACTATATCTATCTCTTATAAATAAGTCACAATAAGGAATTTAGTGACAAAAAATAATTGAAAATTGCAAGATGAAATTTAAACTCATTTTTTTGACAAAGATATTGAAACTTACAGGCAAAAGTTATTCCATCATCAAGGAAATTTTATTTTCGTATACCTTTCGAGAAAATATATGATTAAAATAATTCAACGCTCTGTTTACGGCTGTAACCCTGAGCCGGAGCCCCGCAGGGAGCGCTCTTGCGGCCGATGACATTCTGTTAAGCTTAGTGTTGGCACTTTCCCAGAATTATGAAAAATGATTGAATGTATTAATGATATAATTTATCTTTTGGCAAATGTCGCGTAATAAAAATATTATATAATAGGTAATATGCGGGCGAAGCCGCGAGTGGGCCGCTAAAATATTTCTACAGTAATTATTGTATTTATTTTTTGTTTGAGCAAACTATTGTATTTCACTCCACTTTTTCGTTCTTTAATTTAAACTAAAATATACGGTATAGGTACCGAAATCTTATTTTGAATTGGCATTTGAACCTAAAAATATTGTGTTCAATATGAAACGTCATAAATTACGACACAATATATTAAATTTTAGTTTTGTCATTATATAATATATTAATATAATAGGTACATCGTTTATTCGATTATTAAATGTTTTATTAATAGTTCAGATACTAATTACTAGCAGAAATTAAGAGTTTTAATTACCTATGTCCTATACAATAACAATTGTGGCATTATTTAGATTCCGGAATTGTATTTTAATATGTAGAGAATTCTTTTTATATTGTGGATCGTTCTAACATAATAATTTTTAAATGATTACTTTCAAGGTTAATTATTTACAAAATAATAAATATGGCTATAATAAAAAAAAACTGCTTCACGCATTTTCCTGCACGGCAGGGTAGGCCGAGGTAGGATAGTGTTAAGACACTCTGTTACATGCTATATACATTTCGTTACCAGAACGAAAAATTAAAAATGGGAATCGAACTCACAACCACCGCGTTCACAGTTAGACACTATCACGGCACCACACTGTCGTAGCCTAATAACAACACAATAACATTCTAAAGTAAACGGAGAAAAGGGAAAATAAAAAATCACTACCTGAGCCCCGCATCCGTGGAGTCCGAACGAGAGAGTCGTCGTCTAAACTTGCTTGGTTTGTTCAACGGTGTTTTACTCTGACTCGATGTAGCCCCGCTCTCTGCTGAGCCGCCCCCACTGCCGCCTTCGTTGTCTGAACGACCTTTTCTGTTATATAAATGTGTAAAAAGTAAAAATTGTCATCTTTTTTCGGCTTCGCACTGTATCCCACACACATATAGCAGGGTAAGCAGAGGGAACCTGGGAACCTAATGTTAAGACACTTCGTTCCCATTAAGACTTTTCAATTTTCCACTTTCCGCGCTTTGCCTCGATACCAATACCCGAGTGGAAATCGGACCTATGACCGTCGGGTTTATAGCGCACGCCCCTAAGACGGCCTCTAAACAGAGTCATTTAATATATTTCGTTTTTTTTACTTCTCTACTCTCTGCTGAACCGCCTCTATTGACGCCCTCGTTGTCTGAATGACCTCTTATAAAAATGTGTAAAATATTAAAATAGATAATAAATTATGATTTATATATTATAAGATTTTTTTTTATTTCCTAGTTTTTTAAAAACAACTTAACTTTATAAGACGATATCACGTCAAAATTGTTCAATTTACTTTTACATAGTATCTACTAAATAAATAGAATCTTATTACCTAAAATAACGCGGTAATTTCCGTCTGTATGTGGACCTCGGTCGAACTCTACCAAGCTCCATTTCAGTTGTGCTGACTATTTGTGAATGAACAACACTTAGAACTAACATCAGCCCGAGTGGTACGATCCAGCAGTTTGACTAAAATACAAGGATTTCATTGTTTAACAAATATTTTTTTTAGATACAACAGAAATTCGCCCTAACTTATCCGGACTACCAACCGCGACCAATTACATTAAAATATGTGTATACATCCTATGTTGTGAAGTGTATCTCTTAATAATTTCTTAATAAAGGTTGATTTTCGTTGATATGTATTTGTTGTTTTTTAAGAAACATATAATATTATATGCTCTAAACTCGCTTTTCTAATAATATTAATCCGGTTAATCGAATTTCCACTGTATATATAAAATTTGAAGTTATTATTATATCAGAGACACTAATGTTACAACAATATTCTACAATATACCCTTGACTTAGAAAGGGTGTGGAGTTTCAAAACAAAATAGTATATTTTGTCTTGCCAAAATAAGTATAGCACGGTCGAGGAGTAGTGACCGTCCAAAAGTTAGCTAGTTAAGGTGGCTGCGCAGATTTAATTTTCATAGGATTTTCCTTACTTTTCCTTATTTTAGTCCAAAGTGACCATATGTACAAAAGTTAAGAAAACCTAACTCCAGCGCGGCCACTTCTTGTCTACCATATTGTAAATAAAATAATATTTAAACGAATACTGAATATATCTGAACAAAAAGCTGAAAACTAAATAAATATTTTAAATAATACAAAAAAAAAACAATCACAATAAAATTTCAAATTACTCACATCAATATCAATAGATATAGGAGCAATGAAACTTATAGACATGTTTACAACTTGCAAAATCCATAATCCAAGTAGGAAATTAGCACAGGCAGTGGAGGTTTGTTGAGCCCACCATTGATATAGAGCAGGCAAAAACACAAGTCTTACTAATGCATACCAGAATACCCGACGCATGCTCAGCGTCGGTTTCGCTTTGGGGAATGACGATCCTTAAAGAAATTTTAATGCAATATAACATTTTTGATGATGTTATTTAATATATGTATATTATTGTTTTTAGTACCATGCTTCATCTGTTCCTAGTGATCAAATAGTAATAAACCTACTGGTATATCATAGCTGGTTACAAAATTTTTACATAAATTGTAGTGTATATGTTATTCTGATGTATAAACTAAATTTCTGTAAAGGTGTTTCATTGAAATTTGTTCAGGAGTCTTTGCATTAATGTGAAATAAACATCCATTTTTCTTACATCCAACTTTGACATTAATAATATAATATTAGAAGGATATAACAGGATGTTAAAATACTTTGGAAAGAAAAATACTTATTTTGAAAATATATAAAAATTTGAACGTTTAAAAAATCCACTTTTCTCTATCTCTCTCTATATATATCTCTATTCATTCACTCTTGCCAGATGATAATTCTTTGGGTATTGGATCTTTGAGTAGCAGGAATTTGTAAAAATCTCCCTACAGAGATGCTAACAACATAAATAGGTTGTAACAAGCATATAAAAGTATCGACTAATATAAAATTTTATTAAATTTTTGTAGTTGATATTTCTGCAACATATATTTTATTATAAAGAAAATATTGTTATAATATTTTTTTTTTCACATAACTTACCTCTTACTAAATCAACATCTATGAGATAGGACCTTGGGTGGGATGAGAAATCAACAATTCGCCGGCGATATGTCCCTCTCATAAGCAATTGTTCAACCATAGTCTCCCATTCTTCCTTATCATATGAACTTATTTTCTTTTGATACCTAAAATTTATAATCATTTGTGGTAATAATCTTAAAATAATTATTTTACTCTCTCAAATATATCTGGTTAAGTAGAGGAAAAAGGGTATAGTATATGAAATATGTGGGTTCAATTCCTTTCAGGGTAGTGAAATATTTTATATTTTTATTTCCCTCACTCTAGTTATGAGGCAAAGTGTGGCAGAAGAATGAAGTGTCTAATGGTGAATAGTCTCTTAACATTAGTTGCCCACATGCCCTATACCTACTCTACTATGTGCGGGTTATAGCATAAAGCTAAAACAAAAACAATAATAAAAAACGAAGAAGAAGAAAATAATATTTCTGTAATAATTTGATTTTATTAAATAAAAAAATTTTAAATAAAAAAAAATCAAAACTTACCATGCTGCCAAATGTTTCATCTTGAATTTTTATTTTTATTTCTGAAAAAAATATATATATTTGTATATTTATAAAACACAACAAAGCAATCAGAAATGCAGATTGTATAATTTTCAGAGATTGATAAGTAAACAACAAAGCAATTCAGTGTTTTGCTTTTATAATTGAGTTTTCATTATGTGGGTGGGAAATATGGCAGAGTTTAGATTAAAAAAAAAATTTGGGTCTAAGTATACAATTTGATATTATACATTTTAATATAAAAGCGGCTATGAATAGCTGCGCTACTTAACACTTTTAATTTTATTTACCGTTTCTAGTCGAGAAAAATATTTTTTTGGTCACTAGAATGTCATATTGTCATTTGCATAATGCTACCGATTCATTTATTGTTTATAAATAGGACAACATATATATAATAACATGATTTTTATTTTTAGAGATATTGAAAAAATACACATCCCCTTCAACATTTGACAAATACTGATTAAAATTGACAGTTGTGAATTGACAATTCATTTTGTGACGTTTCTTATGTCACTTGATTTTCCCTTGATGTGTCACAGATTATAAAGTACTTATAATACAGATAAATATAACTGTAAAATAATAATAAAACAGTTTTTTAAAGTGTGACATTAAGGATTTTTCCAGCTTTTAACTCAAATAATTAATTAATAATTTAAATAATTAAAATTAATTTAATTTTTAATTTTTCAAATTTGATATATTAGTCGTACGATCATTGAGGTCGATGACCTCTCCCACCCTGTTGTAGGAGCACAACGCTGTGATTGTAACGCGACGGGTTCGATCTTCACTCGAGCAAATAAATTATTATTCCTTAATATTTTCATTTCTTCGCTCTGGCATCAAAGCACGGGGGAGAACGGAGTATCTCAACACTAGGTTCCCTCTGCCTACCCAGCTCTGTGCAGGATACAGCGTGAAGCAATTTTTTTTAGTCTTAGGATTAAAAATTAATTTTTACATTTACTAGTTGTTAGATGTTACATTTTTCCTTTTAAGTAGTATAAGATATTTTAAATAACATGGTGTTTATTTGTAAAATTTTCTAAAAACTATCTATATTTTAATAAGGTTCAGGAATTGTAGAATGATACAAGGTTATTCGAGAAAACACGCTTATTTTTATTAACAAATATGAAACTTCACAATTGTATAACATTAAACATAATTATTGCCTGCTAGGTAAACTTAATATTAATTCGATGTATTAAGGTAATTTTAAATTAATTTAAGCTATAAAGGTATAGTACAGTAATATAACTATATTTATTTAAGTATACAATATGTACATATTATCATATATAAGTATTTTCTGAAAACAAAGATGGGTTAAAGAGATACCAAAAATCAAATTAATATTAGAAATTTTCTAATATAATATAGCAAGATTGATACAACAAATCTTTTATATTAAAATAATTGGTTTATAAAGCATTTATAACTTAAACGTAATGGAGATAATAAGATTTTTATTTTTTTTTAATTTTGTTAAGAAACGACGATACAGTAATCAGAGACTAGATATATTTTTATTTCTATTTACTTTGGTTGGGCATTAATTTAATTATTTATTTATTTGCATATTTTCGCTCTGATATATTACAAATTTCACGTTATGTAGGAAATAACGACTACACAATTGACATAATTGGTGGTTCAAGAAGTATCTATTTACACACGCAAAAAAATCATACTTCATTCTAGAAGAACGTTAATTAGAACTATTCAATTATTTGTACTTATCACATTTGTATAAACTTTTGTATCTATAGTTCAGTTGTAAGTTCGTCCTGAGGCCGTCTTGTCATTTCAAAGAGCTCGTCCTCAAGCCATACACTCTCACGCCGTACCACAGCTCGCCGTTCCCATGGATCTGAGAGGACAATAGTTTCGTTTTCTATTTGGGAATAGCTCGGTGGTCTGCCAGTTTCGTTCCACTCACACTGGTTTTCTAAGTCCTTGTCTAATATGTGACTTTCGTAAGTAGGAGAATAAGACGGTGGTTTGAATGTAGTGAATGATTGTTGCGTTGTATCGGAATCTGATCCTTGACTCGGTGGGGAGGGTAAAAAGTTAACTAATTGCCCTTGCTGCTGTTCTACGCCAATACGGCTGTATCGTTTCAATATTCTGTAAAGAAACGTAATATTTATATTAGTTCATACATGACAACGACAACAGAATAAAGTTAATCTAAGAATAATCAATAATGGTTGAAAATGTAATATTTTTATAACAGTGTGTTAAAAAATACTATAAAATAATCCACTACTTGAACAACCAAGTCAACAGCTAAGCTTATAATTGACTAACTTAAAGCTAAAGCATTTCTTAATAAAAGTTTCAACATATCTTTTATCCTACTCTAACCATAATTTGCCAGTAAAATCAAACAAGGCGTCCACGAGGCGAACAAGGTAAGGCTCTCGTAATTACTTATAGGTAAGTCTTAAATATAAGCAATATAAAACATTTTTTTTTCATTTTATTTATTACCTTCACGCTGTATCCGTACCACATAGTATGGTAATCAGAAGGAATTTGGAAATCTAGTGTTAAAACACTCCGTTTCCATTCAGACACGTCTCTCACATTCCGCCGGATTCTGGAGGCGTTGCGTGGCAGAACTCAATGCTGCGCTTTACCTCGACACCAGAGCGAAGAAATGAAAATATGAAATATTTCATTTCCTCGAGTGAGGATCGAACCCACAACCTGTCGCGGTTGCAATCACACGGTTGTGGTCCCGCGCCATGACTGTTCAAATACACATACCCAAAACATACGTAATATAAAATATAATAATCATAAATACCTCTCCGCCCAGCTCGCAAGCCTCGGCCACTCGTCCGGCACCACCGGCACCTGCTGTTTGTTCAGTAGAATAAGCAGCTTTGCCAGGTCACTCAACACGCAACTACATAATACATTAAAATATTTTATATAATCAAGGTTTTTTAGAGCATCATATCAAACCAAAAATTGAGGTTAATTGCTGGTAAACGCTAAAATTTAAGCAATTTTTTTAATTGAAACCATCTAATTAGGCTTAAATGTAAATATAGTAAAGCAATAGTAATTGGTAGCAAGTAGTGCACCGAAGTTATTAATCTTAATAAAATACCTATTATAATAATTATAACTGTAATGACTCTGTCTATGAGTGTCTGGGTATGAGTGTACTGTAAGCGCGATGGTTGTGGGTTCGATTTCCATTAGGGGAAGGAAATGTTTAATATTTTTGTTCCTTTGCTCTGGTAACGGAGCAAGGCACCAATCAACACGCGTGAATATTGGGATGGAGTGTCTTAACATTAGGTTCCAAGGTTTCTTTTGCCTTCTCTCTCTTTCTCTGAAAGAAAATGGATATTACCTGTAAGCCATTGCTGCGTCATTGTTACCGAGTTGATAGAGTTCACGCACTTGATGCCTCGTGTGGTTTAATATTGCGAGAAGTGTATACGCGTACGGCTGAAAAAAAAAAGTTTCTGTTACTAAAAAGTTATAGCAAAATGAATTTAAACCTTATTTTTTAAAAGACAAAAGATAATAAATTTAAAGTTAACAATAATTTTCATAAATACAGTTACTTATTATAGTTGATTGGATTAAAAAATGAGAAACTAAATCATGTGATAAAATATTTTCAAATTTATTTACATTTCCGTTTCAAAAAGATTGCAATGAACAGATTAAAAATGTATTAATTAAAATTACGCTTATATCGTACGTACAATTTCAATCGCTGCCGACATGGCCTATTTTTTAAATTTTATATAATTATTATTTACTGTTGGTTAACATTTAAATATGTATGTAGTTACATTGTTTGATTCAAATCTATTATTCTAGTTAAAGCAGTAAATCGATAAGACCATGACATAATTTGGTGTAATAAAAAAAATTTAAAAACTAAATAATTAAATAATAACAATAAAAATATATTTAAGTATTATTCAAACTACAAAATTAATATAAATAGACAAAATTCAATTTTATGAAAAAAAACCTATTTGCAACCACATACTCGTATATATATATATATATATATATATATATATATATATATATATATATATATATATATATATATATATATATATATATATATATATATATATATATATATATATATATATATATATATATATATATATATATATATATATATATATATATATATATATATATATATATATATATATATATATATATATATATATATATATATATATATATATATATATATATATATATATATATATATATATATATATATATATATATATATATATATATATATATATATATATATATATATATATATATATATATATATATATATATATATATATATATATATATATATATATATATATATATATATATATATATATATATATATATATATATATATATATATATATATATATATATATATATATATATATATATATATATATATATATATATATATATATATATATATATATATATATATATATATATATATATATATATATATATATATATATATATATATATATATATATATATATATATATATATATATATATATATATATATATATATATATATATATATATATATATATATATATATATATATATATATATATATATATATATATATATATATATATATATATATATATATATATATATATATATATATATATATATATATATATATATATATATATATATATATATATATATATATATATATATATATATATATATATATATATATATATATATATATATATATATATATATATATATATATATATATATATATATATATATATATATATATATATATATATATATATATATATATATATATATATATATATATATATATATATATATATATATATATATATATATATATATATATATATATATATATATATATATATATATATATATATATATATATATATATATATATATATATATATATATATATATATATATATATATATATATATATATATATATATATATATATATATATATATATATATATATATATATATATATATATATATATATATATATATATATATATATATANTCGATTTACAGTCACACTCTGTCCCCCTGCGCCACAACTGGCCTCAAATCTACGATCTGATTACGTAAAAGTGAACAACTTAAAACCGATTTACATTACTATTTTTTAACTCGCTACATTCGAATGTAGTACTACTCTAGTAGCTGTAGCGCATCAAAGTGAGGCCTCCGTGTTTATGTGACGTTTGTTCCACACGAAACCAGTGACCTATTTTTTACTCATCCATCTGGTTTATATATGTAGATTTTTTTCCCTAGCGGCATCTGCATTTCAAATTATCTTATACGTTGGTTTCGCTTATGAACTCAATGAACTATTAATGATGTAATTCTAGTTTCCTAAGATGCTGTTATGAGTGACCTAGCTCTAATATATTCATTTTGTATTAGGTCATATATTTATATTTAAATTTTTTATTTTTTTCAGCTTCACGCTATATCTGCATATAGTAGGGTAGACAAAGAGAGCCTAGTGTTAAAACACTCCGTTCCTGTATTTTCGCCGAATTGTCGAGGCATTGCGTGTTGGCGGAACTCAATATTGCGTTTATTGCCTTGTTATGTACCAGAGCGAACAAATGAAAACATTATAAAAAAAAATAAATTATTCCTGAGAGCGGGAATTGAGTCCACAACCACGTTTAGTCACACGCTTGTGCCACTGCGCTACGACGGCATCACGGTTTTTTTCATATGTTTTTTACTATTTTGTATCTCTAATTAAGAGATACAACACGAAAACACATTACCAAGATAATAGTAGAGCACTGTTTAAAAAATCAATCCTGAAATACAATCCAAATACTATATACTGACAAAAATGATAGAAATGTAAAATATAAGATAAATAACAAAAACTAACTTCATTATAAGTGTTGCCAGGATAGCACACGCGGCCCATCAGGTGGTCATCGTGGGCCCAAGCCTCGCGGGTGCCGGCGGGGCAGTCGTGGGCGCAGGCACCCCCCGGCCAGACCAGCAGCCGGGCGCACTTGACGCACCCGTCGGCGGCGCATCTCACGCACTCTGCACCGCATCCTGGAATCGAGTGGTTTGAAGAGAAATGAGTTTGCTTTTCATTAATTTTTTTAATATATATATTTTTTTTATATAAAAGGAAATTTTTTTTGTACTTTATACTAATAAAGTATGGTGTAAGTGCTCTTGTGAAATATGATGGTATGTTTTGAATGGAGTGTGCCGTACTGTACTGTAATTATTATTTACGTACTCAAGCCTAGATATGGTTAATCGTATTTATGTGATTATTAACATGAATGTACGTACATATTCTAAGCTATTGTAGCGCAGTGGCAGAAGCATGTGACTGTAAGTAATCGAGACGGCTTCGATTTCCACTCGGGCAATTGAATTATGATTTATTAATATTTTTTTTTCGGTCAGGTGCACAAAGCAAAGCGTAGTAAATTCGGCGGAAAGTGGGGAACGGATGGTCTTAACACTATTTGCTCTACTGTCATATGCGGGATACGCGAGAAGCTAAAAAAATACATATAAGAGATCTATCTATACTTAAATATGGAGGACATTTATATCTACTTATACTTACAATGTTTAGGTAAATAAAAATTACTAACTGGTGTTATTATTATTACTATATTAAAAGGAAACAAAAGTTATATTCGCAAGTTTACAAGCGAAATATTCCTTCATGCTGTGTCCCGCACACAACAGCGTGAGGAAACCTAGTGTTAAGACACTCCGTTACCCATTTTCTCCCGAATCCTGGAAGCATTACCCGTTAAGTGCCAAAACTCAACGCCGCGCTGTGCCAGAACAAAGAAAATATTTCATATCGAGTAAAAACCAAACTCACAACCCATCACGTTTACAGCCACATGTCGTGCTGCGCCGCGACTGGCCTCAAAAAGGTTACTAAATTGACTTATAATTCATACTTAAAATGACATTGCCCAACTAATGTTCAATCCCAACACTTTCTAAAGGGAAAGCGTACGCAATATGCTATTAGTGTACCGTTCAATTAACGGTACCGACCGATCGAATAGTAGCGGAGCCACTGTATTTTATTCACTATTCACATTACGCTATGCATCATCGTGTCAATATTTGAACTCGCTTCCATTGGATTGTTAGGTGGAAATGCCCTTTTTTTTTTAAAACGTATTCACATACTGAAGTTTATTGACGTTTTAGTTATCGACGAGAAGGGCGCTCAATAAAAGTTGCTTATTTCCTATTTCGTAATAGTATAGTAATATTAATTTTATATTAAGATTCATAAACACAAATTATTTTAATGTTTCAATTGTACTTTTTATAAAAAATAAATAAAAAGCATCTTATATTTTTTTCTTTTAATTGTCACTAGCAGTTAAATATTAAATAGAAAAGTTCACTGTAAGAGCAAATATAAGTTCTATATAAAGATTTTTGACTAAATAAAGAACAATAAATTAATTTGAGATCAGTCATGGCACAGGAACTCAAGCGAACGGCAATAAACGGTACAGGAAACTTCATTTTTTCTGGTAACGAGGCAAAGTGCGGCGTTGAATTCCGACTTTCGACATTCGATGCAATGTCTTCAGAATTTAGCGGAAAATGGGAACGAGAATTTCTTTATTGGAATAGATTGTTTTAACACTAGGTTCCCAGGTGCCCTCTGCCTACCTTGTTATGTACGAGATACAGCGTGAAGCTAAAAAAGAAAATTAGTAAGTCTTGCGAAACTTAAAACCACCAATACCAATTTCTTGTTAAGCATAGAAACCACAAGGTAGTTTTTACGTAAGTAAATGAGCGGAAGCTACATGAATGTGGACGTGCAGTTAATTTTAAGTACAGATGTGATGTAAAAATCATAGTGTGAAATACATACATACTTGTTATACATGCAAAATGGGCTTCACTTTTTTCCGTATGGCAGAATTAATCTATTTTCCAGATATTATTATTGCCTTATTGTTGCATGTTGAGAGATGTCACTTTACGTCAAAGTTCGTCTTACCAGAGCAGAGAAATAAAAAACATTTATATATAATAATTTAATTATCATGTTTTCGAGTCGTAAACGAATGAATAACCATACAATGCCATTCCGTTATGGTCGTAACTAAAAGATTGTCAATTAAGATTTATTTATCAATTTAATTTAAAATCATGTAGACCAGCTTCACGCTGTATCCCGCACACAGCAGGGTAGGCAGAGGGAACCTAGTGTTAAGATACTCCGTTCCCCACTTTCTGCCGAATTCTGGAGGCATGGCGTGTTGAGTGGCAGAACTCAACGCCGCGCTTAACCTCGACACCAGAGCGAAGAAATGGAAATATAAATTTAAGTAAATATTTCATCTCCTCGAGTGGGGATCGAACCCACAACCAGTCGGTTTT
>JAAIXJ010000065.1:205377-267732 GCA_013403705.1 Heliconius hermathena
ACAGGTGCGTTGCCGTCCTTTAAGTTGGGTTGGGCGCCGGAGCCCGGCATTACCTGATGCGAAACGCAGTGGCATAAAGCCACTACTTAACGCCGGTTTTAAATGCCGGGGGTGGTGATGATCCGGTCGAGTCTACCCATGCGTGTTGCCATTGCTGGCGACGTGACTCTACCATACGTACTTTAGCCGCCTCTTACGACACCATCAGTACTAGGATGATCCTATTCTAGGCCGGGATCACACGGCACAAAAACATAATGTAAAACTCACTTACGTGTATCGTTGATGGCAGGCGGCGCATCGGCCGGGCGGAGCTGCGCACTCGCGACCGTCACGAGCAGGAGCGCCACCAGCACCTGGTTCATCGCATTGCGCGACTCATTGTGTTACTGAAAGAGAGAATAGTTATTATTAAAAAAAAATTGGTAAAGTGCGAGTCGGACTCGCCCACCGAGGCTCCCGTACCTATTTTAGGATTGTAGGTCAACGAGATGTACAACTTATAAAACTTATAAAAATGTAGACTTAACTTTGATTTTTTAAATGAAATACCTATAAATTTAGAATTTAAAGAGATTCTATTATGTTTCCATTTCTTGCCTTTTGAGATATGGAACCCTATAAACAATCATCCACATCAATCAATGTAGCAACATATATAAATCTGTTGTGTTACTCGCTGAGTAAAAGCCATAGATAATTATGCGTAGGAGATAACACTGGACATAGAATTATAATATAATATATCAAAAAAATCAAATCAAATCAGCTTCACGCTGTATCCCGCACACAGCAGGGTAGGCAGAGGGAACCTAGTGTTAAGACATTTCGTACCCCACTTTCCGCCGAGTTCTGGAGGTATTGCGTGTTGAGTGGCGGAACTCAACGCCGCGCTTTGCCTCGACACCAGAGCGAAGAAATGAAAATATAAATATAAATAAATATTCTATTTCCTCGTGTGGGGACCGAACCCACAACCAGTCGATTTTACAGTCATACTTTCTGCCCCTGCGCCACGACTGGCCCCTGGAATTATATTTGAAATGGGTTTTAAAAATAAAGACAAATACAAACAAATATAAATTATGAGAAATTATGTTCCGTTGCTTTTTTTATGCAAAATGACCTGATAGTAAGTGATTACCAGAACAGAGGACGTGGTTGGGAGGGTGAGGAGGTACAGGTATGCTACCGGCCTTCAGTTCAGTTCGTTGGTTAGCGTTTTCACTGTGCTATCGTCGGCATAGCAATGAATACTAGGATCTACTAACATGCCATTGATATGCCGAAGAAACAGCGTAGGGGACAGCACACAGCCTTGGGGGACGCCAGTGTTCACTTGCATGTATTTTGAGGAAAAGTCGTCGACAGCGAACTTGATACTGCGCCCAGTGAGAAAGCTGGCGATCCACTTGAATAATTTCTCGGGAAGCCCGTAAGATGGAAGTTTTGCAAGGAGCGCCCCATGCCAAAATCGATCGAATGCCTATGCTATATCCAGACTAAATGCCAGGCCCTCTCCTTTACTTTCGATAGCCGCAGCCCAGTGGTGGGCTAGGTAAACCAAAAGATCACCGGTTAAGTGACCATGGCGAAAGTCTTATTGATGGTCATTGCTCAATCGGTGATCCATCCATCTCTCCATGAACATTATAATTTTAGTCGTCCACCAATTACTTTATTCTAGAAATAAAGATCTACTGTATTATTATTTCTGAAGAACTGAACTGAAGTGTATCTAATTAAAATAATGAAATTTAAATAATAAGCCTTTTCCCGATTAGAAACGTAGATGCACGCACAGTTAATAACATTGTGTTTGATTAAGCGATGCGTGGACGCAGTCGTAATTCGATAATTGCAAAAATACATTTAGGGCGTTGTGGCGCAGGGGCACAAGAGTACAGCTTTAAACGCGACGATTGTATGTTCGATTCCCAATCGGGGAAGTGTATGAAATATTTAATATTTTAATTTTTTCGCTCTGGTGATGAGGCAAGGTGCAGAGTTGCGTCCCGCAACTCAACACGCAATACCTCCAGAATTTGGCGGAACGTAGGGGAACGGAAGTATCTTAATGGGGAACGGAGCGTCTTATCACTTTTTCCCCGGTTCCCCGGTTTCCCAGGTTCCCCCGAGATACAGCGAGATGCTCTATAGGAGGAAAGTAGAATACAGAGTGATATGCCAAAAAATACACTTTGCAATTTAGTTTCTAATAACATAAGTAACGTAATACGCCACTCTCTATATCTTTCAAGTTAATTTATGATCATGTCGTATTTGCTGAAAGTAATTCGTGACTTAATAATATACTTAATAGTTATATATATATATATNGTATATATATATATATATGTATGTATGTATGTATATGTATAATATGAACGTGATGTCGGTCACACTGTTTCGGCATAACATATAGTAACAGTAAGACCGGTTTGCAAATTAGTTGACATTGGCATTCGACGCATGCGGACGAGGTAGGCTATTCGCACATATCAAATGTGTTTTCTCCATTGTTTTATCAAGGTAAACGGTGACAACAATGACTTTAGCACGTCATTATTAGCATATCGGTATCGGTATGTTACGTTAGTTACCTAAGGCTAGTCGTGTAGCAGGAGAGGAGGAGTGGGTTCGATTCCCATTCTAGGAAATTAATTAGTTATGTTTTCATTTTTTTTGGTTTTCTTTGTGGTATCGAGGCAAAGCGATTCTGATACTTAACACGCAATGGCTCCAGAATTTGGCGTGTGGGGAGCAGAGTGTCTTAATATTAGGCTTTCTCTGCATACCCTGCGGGATACAGCGTGAAGCTCGATAAAAATTACTTAACTCCGTGCCGTGTAGTTTCGTCACGCACTTAGTTAACAGTAGTCGTCTACAATTTACATCAAAAGATTATGTGATTTGAAAACTTATGAGTCAGATATTGCGTTTTACTATTAAATTTATTGCTTAAATTACAAGTATACTACGTAAGATTAGACTTGTAAAAGTATTTTTATGGCTTCACGCTTTATCCCGCTAATAGCAGGGTAGGCAGAGGGAATCTGGGGACTTAGTGTTAAAACACTCCATTCCCAATAAAACAATTCCGTAACTTTCCGCCGAATTTAATTTTGGTAGCATTGTGTGTCGAGGGAAGAAATGAATATATTAAAAAAACATTTTCTTTCCAGTGGGATTCGAACCCATGGCCTGTCGCGTTGAAATTCTGCCTCAATGTATATTAAAAATTTTACATGTCATATCAAGCTATAAGGAATCCATATACATAGGTACATATTTTTATATATATAGAATTTTGTAATGTTGTTGTTCACAATCCTACAATTTACGTAAACAATTCGTACAAATTCAGTTTATCTGTACGTCGGTTGAGTCATAATATATATTAATATTCATTTGGTCAAAATGTTTTACATGGACGTATTTTAAAGAGCACAAAACCAGGAAAATGTGTTTTGTAATTTGAAATTTTCAAAGTTATAAATTCAATAAAATAAGCCACAGTGTTAGGATTAAGCCTAGATTCGCTTTCCATTTCTAGTATACTGTACCTAGTGCTAGCTGGTAGGAAGAAAATAAATCAACATTTCTGCTGGAAAGGTTTACCTACTATTATATAAAACTATATAAATGTTAAGGCCGTCGTGGTGCAGTAGCAGAAGCATGTAACTGTAAACGCGACGGTTGTGGGTTGAATTCCCGCTCGCAGAAATGAATTAATGAATATTTTCATTTTTTCATCCTGGAAAAACCAACAAGCGGCGTTGAGTTACGCCACTCAAGACGCACCGTCTCGAGATTTCGGCAGAGAGTAGGAGACATAGTGACTTTACTCCAGGCTCTCTCAGCCTACCATACTATATGCGAAACGCAGCTTGTAGCTAAAAAAATAGTAGGACAGCGTTTGGCTGTAACCGAGCTTGTTGTGCATTTCCTCTAGGGAATGAATGCCTTTTCTGTGTCTAGAAATACATAGTGCGGCATTGAACTCCGCCACTCCACAAGCAATGTCTCGAATTCAGGCGGGCAGCATTAACTTTCTAATACCTATGTTTTACGCTTATCCCGCATATAGTAGAATATGCGGGATAAGTGTGAAGCAAAAAACAAATGAATGAATGCTGTATTACAATGGAATTCGCATTTAGTGTAATATAGGCTAGCGGCGTGACACCTTTCTTGAAAGGCCGTAGAAACTAGATAAAAGTACTGCGTTTGTAAATATATATTATTATATATTATTTACTACATAGAATTATAAAACAGTTTTTCGAGTTCTTGTTTTGCATTGGTTATGTTACTTAACTAGAAATCTATTTCGTAATGCACAACGTAACGAACATAAGCCAATATATTTTTTTGAGTAATTCTTTGTATTTAATTAACATTATTCACCAGCGACGCCCACTTGTACTACAAAACTACTAATTTACTATTTTACAATACTTTCGTTTTCTTATAATAATATTTTATCAGCTTCACGCTGTATCCCGCACACAGCAGGGTAGGCAGAGGGAACCTAGTGTTAAGACACTCCGTTCCCCACTTTCTGCCGAATTCTGGAGGCATTGCGTGTTGAGGGGCAGAACTCAACGCCGCGCTTAACCTCGACACCAGAGCGAAGAAATGGAAATATAAATTTAAGTAAATATTTCATCTCCTCGAGTGGGGATCGAACCCACAACCAGTCGGTTTACAGTCACACCTCGTGCCCGGCCTCAAACTGGCCTTTGTTTAATTTAATATTTTATGAAAAATATCTATGTTTATATTGTAAAGTTACAATAAAACAGCAATTCTGTAGAACAACAATGGTTCTTTAAAATAGTATAATAAGTTTTTTTGATTGGTTTTTTTGGTTGGATGTATATTTATAAACCGATTGAAATAAAACAAATACTAAATATCTAGGGAAGCCTGACAAAATTCAATACAAGAAAAAAATGTGAGTTAACGCACAGACAAACAGACAAAAAGCTTAATTTATTAATTATTTTAATTTATAAGTTTAATATAACATATATTTTACATAATCTAAAGATTCCTTTACTTTAGCTCATTTAAATAACGTTTTACTATAATCCAATCGTGCGAAGTTGTAAACAGTAAGTTGTTTTAGTAGAATTTTATAGTCATTCACTACAGTGAGTGAGTCATCTTGTCGTTGTGAAGCGAACAAACAATGTTCTCACGCAAGATCAGTTCTGACTTTGAGTATACATAAGAGGTTATGTTTCTGCCTCTTAAGTGCTTTAGTAAGAGCTTATTTTTAACTGCACACTCAACTGTATTGCTAAAGTTCATCTAAGTTGTATTGTTTTATGCGTTTTATTTTTATCAGGTTCACGCTGTATCCTGCATAGTGGGGTAGGTAGAGGGAACCTAATGTTAAGACACTCCGTTCCTCATTCTCCACCGAATTTTTCAAGGCATTGCATGTTAAATGAGGGAACTCAAGCCGGGCTTTTTGCGTTAGTGCCAGAGCGAAGAAATAAAAATATTAATAACTAATAATTCAACCCCTCGAGTAAGGATCGAACTCAAAACTGTCGCATTACAGTTACGCACTTGTGGCACTGCGCCACGATGGCCTCAAGTCTTTTAGTTTATTTTTCGATAAAAGAAAGATAAATACTAAAAAATAATTCTGTATTTTCAAATTTTTGGTAAATATTTTATGAAATATTTACGAACTATAAAACACAACTAAGAAAATCCAAGGTTGTTTTTATATATCTGTATAAAATATATTAACCTACATTGCTGCAGGCAACCAGCAGACATTACATTCCACCATAATTGCATTTAGCTGAATTAATTACGTATGAACAATCTAATATATTGTATTATTCACTATAATATTATAGACGTCTAAATGTTATCTTCATTAAGCATTTCCGTGAACAGATTTCTTTAAATTGTAGGAAAGATATAAGAGAAATTATATTTTGTCATATATTTACTTTAAAAGTTAAAATTTTTCTTCATGTCAAATATCAAAATAGGTTTTTTACGCTAAATCACAGCGTATCGTAAGATATCCGATAATAATAGTACTACAATACAAACATAATATATACTAAGTACTTTAGTATATATAGTTATATTAAATCGAATTGTTGTTAAAATACAACTCTAGTTTCAATTAAAATCAGGTAAACGACAAAATTACTTAAAAATCGGTTAAAATGTTTGCATTAAGAGAAGAATTTAAACTGACAAAATAGTCTGAAACGGAAAAACTATCTAAATATTAACAAACACAAGTAGGTGTGTACGTATGCATGTGTGATCTCCTTTACTTACAAATTTTATAAAATAGATTTTATGTATGTATCAGATTACGCACGATTTCTCTAGCGACAATATTTATCTTAATGATCTTAAATTACTTATATGAAATCTCTGATAGAAAGTATAAAAATATAGCTATAGAGTTAAAAGATAAAAGAGACTTATTAGTATACGTTAATAGTCGGGTATGGTATGGTTAATACGTAGTCCTATTGCAAAATAAAATTAATTTATAACTAAATACTCGATACAATTTTACTCCAAAGTTATCTTTTTAACTGAGTACTGCAACTCTTTATAGTATACTAGTTAACCATTTAGGTTTAGGCTCATACAATTTATATAGCTCCGACCACGTTCTATAGTGTATTTTAGTAACACTTGATATAGAAAAACGTGTTTTTTTTTTGTTTCTTTTATAACTAGATATACATATATAATTTATTATTATTATAATAATAACAACTATCTAACAAATGAATTAACAATATACAATTTTCTAAAATCTTTAACTGATTATAAATAACAAATACTGAATAAATAAAATCAGCTTCACGCTGTATCCCGCACACAGCAGGGTAGGCAGAGGGAACCTAGTGTTAAGATACTCCGTTCCCTACTTTCTGCCGAATTCTGGAGGCATTTTGTGTGGAGTGGCAGAACTCAACGCCGAGCTTAACCTCGACACCAGAGTGAAGAAATGGAAATATAAATTTTAAGTAAATATTTCATCTCCTCGAGTGGGGATCGAACCCACAACCAGACGGTTTTACAGTCACACTTCGTGCCGCTGCGCCACGACTGGCCTCAACCACAAATACTGAAAGTATATTTTAATATTTAAACAAAAGTAGTAGGTACCTATTATAGGTTGGAAGCGGAAGAATACGGACTCGTTAAGAGTGCGCGTGCGTCGCAAGTTCAGCGGCACCGGTGAAAGTTGCCGTGACGCATTTTGTGCCCAGACTAGTACGCTAGTTGCTTACATCTACTAAATATTTTGTAACATCATTATATTTGTAACGCATTTAGAAATACATGGTTTTAAAATGATTAAGATCTGTTATAAGATAATAATAATACAGCTTCACGCTGTGCGAGACATTGCGGGATAGGCAGAGGGAACCTAGTCTTAAGACACTCTTCCATATAACAGTATAGATAAGCAGCCAATTTTCCCTAAATACACTTAAATAATCTATATTCTATAGATATAAATAAAATTGAAGTATCTATCTGTGATTTAAAAATAATCATGTTTTTTCAAGTGCATATACTCGTATGTACTTATTTACATGACATTAAAACACAAATAAACAATTTTAAAATTTGTCTGTCGGTCATTTTGTTTATTCAAGCTAATCTATAGAACAGGTGAACTGATTTTTATGAGATTATAGAGCAATATATTTACTTTTCATTCCGAAATTCCCGCAGTATAGGAGGGAAAACATTTTTCTATTAAATTTCTTTTTGCAAGCAAAATATTTCATTTGAAAGATTTAAATTACGACTTATAAAGTGTATATACCTATACATAAAAATAATAAAATAACCAACCAATATCTCCTAAATACAGTTAAATGATATTTAATATTATAAAAAAAAGAAGCGGACGAAGCCGCGCGGGAACCACTACTAACATAAATTAATTATATGTAAGTAAGTTATGAAAATGTAATATATGTAATATTGTTATGTATAATTGTTACCGAAAAGTAAGTACTTTTACATTCTAATGTAAAAAATCAGTTAAGTATAGTTTTATGAACTCCTCTATCAGGTATTATTTTGAGAAACGATCGCAACCCTCCCTTTATAGGCCGGATGTGTGTTGGAACACATGCGGGCTGCCAGATTTATAGTTTTTTTATTCATTATGACATAACTTATTTATAAGCATCCCATAATGGTAGTTTTTGAAAGTATATTAAAATATAATTATAATATGCTTTTTAAAGTGGGTATATGCATGGTGATATATTTTTAGATAGAGGCCGTAGTGGCGCGGGGGCACAAGGATGCGATTGTAAGCGCGACAGATTGTAGGTTCTTTTACCACCACCACTAAAAACGGTACCACTGGGGAGAAAGAAATATTTCATAAATATTAAATTATCATTTTCTTGAAAATCAAATGGAGTGGAGTGACTTGATTCTCTTGTTTCCAATATTCTCTCTGCCTACCTTGCTATGTGCGAGATATAGCGTGAAACTAAAAAAAGAATTTTCAGTTATTATAGAAACTTGTTGTAATAAATTAATTGTCTAAAAAAATTCTACGAGAATATAATTATAAAGGTATAGAACATCTTTATTTTAATAATTAATTGTAAACTAGAGAGCTGTTTTACAAAAGTGATGAGCTACTTTTATTCAAAGAGCCATTCATAATCTTGATTTCCTCCCTGACACGTTCAAAATATTTTTCAGTTTCTTCTTCAAAGTCGTCAGTGGATTCTTCTTCAGTACCTTCGGTAACAGGGTGACCTTCGTTGCGAGCTTTTAATCGAAGTTCTTTCACTTTTGTGTCCAAAATATGTTCCCTTCTAGTTTCTCGGTCATATGTTTGGTGCATTAACTGCTTATCATTAGGACCAGAAATTGTCATATTTTCAGATAAGCGAAGTAAATATAATGATCCAATATTGTCACCCACTGCTATCGACTTACCTTCGATGTGAGGAGTTACCTTGGTTAATCCATGTTTTGAAATATACAGTGTTGCCACTGGTTTGTCATACTTTCTAAGGAGATCCCAATAATAGAATATTCCATCTTCTGACACAACCATATAACCAGAATATCGTAATGGTGCCCAAGCAACATCATTGACTGGGTATCGGTACGGCTTTGTTACTATTATAGGAGCGGTGCGAACTTCCTCACTCCATATGCGAACATTCCAATCGCCGCAAGTAATAAACATCCGTGTAGTACAGGGGCTACGATGTACAGCTCTCACAGGTCCCGTGTGTGATTCCCAGTAACAAGTTAATATTTCAGAATGACTTCTACCCATACGATTTGCATTTATAACTAGTCCTGATTCTGTGCCGCACAAGAATTTTGTTGGTAAACCACGATCAAATTGTAGACTACTAACGCCTTCCGAATTGATTAAACTTGGTTCTTCTCGGTCGTCGTATTTAACTGACATTGTGAGATTATCTACAGGCTGTGAAAGATTTCTTTGGTCCCACCAGAGGCATTGACCATCAGTAGATCCCGTGAAAAATTCTGTATTTGTTCGTGTATGTATGTAACGTAGCGCCGTAATAGGTCCCAAATGTGAGTTATATATAGAGCTGCTACCTACTGTTTCAGGTCCTGAACGATAATCAAATACATTGACTGTACCATTCTCAAGGCCTGTTAATATAATATCAGGTTCTACAGGCGAACATGCTACTTGCCAGCAACCATGGTCAGGTAAAAACTTGTATATTGGTGCAGTTTGTTTATTTATATCCCAAATGTAGCATACATTTTCATGTTTAACGTTTGAACAAAAGGGATATATCTTATTACAGTATGACGCTACCAATTTAGATTTTTCTTCTGACGTCCATGCAATACACGATATGGGTCTATGAAAGGTATCTCTAAAGATATTAGCTATTTGAACGTTATACTTTTCAACAGGCGCTTGATGTCTCATACCTTCAAAATATGTTTGATACATGTCTATTGCATTGTTTTGATCAATGAAGTGCTCTATTGGGGGTCTTAATTTTAAAACTGATTGAACATAATTATCTTCATGTTGTACGCGGCGTCGATGTCGGGCTAGATGCTCTTCATTGTAGAGATGTACATCACGTGGCCAACCACCTTCAGTGTGGTTTATGCTTTGGTCCTCCATAATCACTTGCTTAGTGCAGCTATCATGTTCCGAAACTGGCAAAGTAGCTTGTATTTGTCGATTAATAGGGTTGCGAAGCATATATTCATTTTGCAATTTGTAATCAGGACTTATAGAATCTATTATATGAGCTGGTACTATTTGAAATAGTGGTTGCCGGCCGAAATTCTTTCTCAATTTTGTATATTCGTACGTTGATTTCGAATAACTTCTCATTTTACAAAATAACAATTAAAAATGGCTTAGTTATAAGTAAGTTATCAAGAAATGTAATAATTTGCATTAAAAATCGCTGAGGTCATGACGATAAGGTTTTGTTTTAGTAACACATGTGTCCTTGCCTCATGAAAAATGTATAATGTAAATGTTGACATATAATCATTTATATAAAAAAAATCTTATAACGTAGTTTAATTTTTTTAAATGTGTTTTAAATAGTAAAAAGAATTATTTTATATGTGACTGACTCACTTGTTAACTTATTAATTTAAAGTTTAGATACATATAAGTACCATAACCAATATATTTTTTTCTATACGATATGTGCCTATTTTGAAACTATTTCTTTTTCTACTCATGGTATCATATCTCATAGTTATTGGAACAACAAATAGCGCAGTGTTCTATTTGATGCCAATAATTCTAATGGGTAGAGCTAATCTATCATGTTAGACGATCTCTTTACAAGAAGTTGCGTTTAAAAAATAATATGGAAAAACAAATATTAAAAATACCCAGTACTTTAATATTTTGAATAAGTGAAAATTCTGAAAATTCTAGACTGATATAACAACTACGTTGCATGAATAGACACAGTGAACAGCTGTTTAGTAATTGTGGAAAGAATTAATTTTTTTCTTTATTTTTTTTGTTAAATTTATAAAAAATAATTCTTATTTATTGATGATTGATTATTTAAAAAAATACAAAATATTTATTATTATCTAAACACAAGAAAAAAAACAAAAACTTACCATAAAAATTATAAACGCAATCCAAAGAAAATGTTAATCCACACAAACGATTCACATATTTTCACTGAGACACACAAAGTGATATTTACAAACAATATTGGTTTAACATGAAGTCACGACACTTGTAACGCTTAGAAAATATATGATTTCGAAAGTCGAATGCGCACGCGCAGTACAAAACTCAACGGCCGTTTCATCGGAGACTGGCGCGTGACTGGAAGTAAAACAACGATCGTAGCCTTACCGCCTCAAGCCGTTGGTAGTACGTAGGTACCTTTTGAGACTGGTTTGCCTCATTTGAGTTCTTCCACTTATGTTGTGACTGATGATTATGCAGCTACTTTTCTATTGACGTGCACTTGTTTCCAATGTATCCGTATTTGGAGGTGTATAGTTCCCGGAACTAATATTGCGACAGGTCCGTTGGAGCTAAGGTTCGAACGCATGTTATGTGGGACATCGGTAATGGCTTTGTCGTGTCACGTCGAGCATGAGAAAATTATTTACTAAAGAATAAAGAAACATTGTGGTTATATTTTGACCTCATTACGATTAAATAATCGTAATGAGGTCAAAATATAATTTTATATTCAAACAAATGTTTGAATATAAATATAATATAAATTAAAAATCGTTGAGGCCAGTCGTGGCGCAGCGGCACGAAGTATGACTGTAAAACCGACTGGTTGTGGGTTTCAATCCCCACTCGAGGAGATGAAATATTTACTTAAATTTATATTTCAATTTCTTCGCTCTGGTGTCGAGGCTAAGCGCGGCGTTGAGTTCTGCCACTCAACACGCAATGCCTCCAGAATTCGGCAGAAAATGAGGAACGAACGTGTTAACACTAGGTTCCCTCTGCCTACCCTGCTGTGTGCGGGATACAGCGTGAAGCTGATTTAATAAATATAATAACTTTTCTCAATATGTACCTATGTATTAAGAAATATATTCAAAAAAATCATTTTTTTTTCAAAGTGATTTAATATAACTTATTTAAATTAATCTTAAATGCATAATTCTTTAAATATAATCAATTCGAAATAAAGAGTTTTTTAGTAAGGTTAATTCAAGTACAAAATATTGTTTAATTGCGGTCAAGAGTTAACTGGCATAATTGTTCATTAGACGATCCTAAGATAGAGTGCAATCGTTGATTGCTACTTGACTTGAGGTCACTATATTTGTGTTGACAGCCAGTTTAATTTTTTTCTATGAAGAATAATATTATTATGTGCGGTTTATTATTTCATACAGCAGGGTAGGCGAAAGGAACGTAGTGTTAAAACACTCTATTCTCCGCGTTCCGCCCTATTTTCGAGCGTTGAGTGGCGGGAGCGCCGTGCAACGACGGCCTGATATTTCGTGATGATATTTAAGCTAATAAGGATATATCATAATATGTACACACATATATGTATGTGCAGACCAGTCGTAACGCAGGGGCACAAGCGTATGACTGTAAACGCGCCAGGGTGTGGGTTCGATTCCCAGTCGAGTAAATGAAATACTTAATATTTTCATTTTTTCGCTGGAGAAGCGAGGCAAAGCGCAGCGGTGAGTTCTGCTACTCAACACACAATGCCTCCAGAATTCGGTGGAAATTTCAGAGTGTCTTAACACTTGGCCTTCTTCTGACTATACAGGATACAGCGTGAAGCTGAGAAAAAATGTTCTTGTATAGTGGGATATCTTAAGAGAACGTATCACTATTGCTAAAAGGAAAAAAGCAAAGACTCATTTGACTAAACTAGGATGAAATTTTTGTTATTCACCTATGTGAATCATTATTTTTATTTACATACATATAAAGTTTCCTCATATTGTGTAATATAAAACGACAACAGGCACGTTTCTATTGTGCCAATCGGTATTTTAAGAGATTTTTGCTGAATCTTAATAATTATATCGGAATTCTAAATTCCTAAATTGAGGCCAGTCGTGGCGCAGCGGCACGAAGTGTGACTGTAAAACCGACTGGTTGTGGGTTCGATCCCCACTCGAGGAGATGAAATATTTACTTAAATTTATATTTCCATTTCTTCGCTCTGGTGTCGAGGTAAAGCGCGGCGTTGAGTTCTGCCACTTAATACGCAATGCTGCCAGAGTTCGGCAAAAAGTGGGGAACGGAGTGTCTTAACACTAGGTTCCCTCTGCCTACCCTGCTGTGTGCGGGATACAGCGTAAAGCTGATAAAAAAAAGAATTCTAAATATTAAACAACAAATGTATTTTATACTAAATACCAGAGTCTGGCTTTACAGTTTCTAATGTCGTATAAAGTGTAAACATATCCGGTTATTTCAGTTCGAAATTGAAATGGGGTTCGACAAAGTTAGTAGTTTGTATCGCAAAGCATTTCCTGCACTTAATTTCTGCATTAAACTTCAACTTAGGAAATTATTATTAGAAATTTATTTTACATCATTAAAAATAATATTAAATAAGGTTCACGCTGTATACCGCATACAGCAGGGTAAGCATAGGGAACCTAGTGTCCTACCTAAGACATTCCTTTCCCCACATTCCGCCGAAAACGCCGCTTTTGCCTTGGTCCCAGAGGGAAAAAATGAAAATATTACTAATAATTAATTCCTTCGAATACGAATCGAATCCGCAACCATCGCGTTACAGTCACACCCTTGTGCCCCTGCGACCTCTATACAGCTGGACGGCTTTTTGTATAAGCATAAAATTAGGGATTTTAAAGCGTTAAAAAACCGTTCGACATATTTAACCTAAATATATTTGAAGGTAAGGTATATGCACAAATGGATATTAAACATAATATTATCATAATAACCTAAGGATTAATGCATCTAGGAATATTGAAAGCATTAATAGCACTTAAGCATAACATACATGTATCAATAATTCAGCGAACCATCTAATCAAAGTGAACGATAGTTGTGGGTTCAAATTCACGTTGTTTTTCGCCGAAGACGAAATATTGTGTTAAAAATGGGAAATGAGTGGAGAAATAATATACAATATATAATTATAATTAGCTATAGATATCAAAAAGATTAGATAGTAATATAATATTTATACGTGTAACTAGACAAATATATTTACTTAAATTTTCTTTAGCTTCACGTTTTGTTCTGTATTTAATGGGGTGGATAGAAAGAAGCTAATGCCTCATACTTACTTTACTTTGTCTGAGACTCTACTTAGTTTATTCTCTAAATAATTGTTGACCAATTCTTTTTACATCAAAAACGTAAATGTGAAATGAGAGCCAAGTTAAGTATTGTGTAATGAGTGGTTCTCGACTGCACCGACAAAGAAATGGGAGTTTTGTATTCACTCGGAACAAAATTCAAGCTCTAAATTTGGTTTGGCGTCTGGTGATAAAAAAAATATATGTATAATAGTCAACCTTGGTACCAGATTTTAAGTTTCTAGGTCACCTAGAAGCGGGTTAGATTTTTTATAAGCGAGTGAGTCAGTCACAAAAATACCGGTTTTTAAACAATTCGTTTGGGTTAAATTATTGAAATTTTACAAACATCACTAGCTAGGGGGTTTTAAAAAAAATGCTAATTTTCCTGCATGTAGACTCTACAATATAATTGTTTCATGTAAAATGTGCTTTACGCGTTTCTTCCTTTATAACTTGGCTGCATTGTCTATATGTGATATATTTTTTTATTATTTTAAAATTATTGAAATATAATGAATTTAGAAATATGTATTTTGGCATTTGTCCATGTAAACATTTTGTGATTTTAAACTTAACTTCGTTTCACGTTGTATGGTTTAAAACTTAACTTTGCTTCAACTAGTGGTGTAGTTAGAGAGAACGCAGCACCAAACGATACGATCTCTACATATCTCTTTCGCCTCGTCCACTGTCATCAACTTCTTCATACATGTCCTCCGGGGGATCCTCATGCTTTTTACGTGACCTTCTTCCAGTATCTTTGATATTGTGTTTTCGAAGGTCATCTGAGATCTCCCCCCTACTCTTCTTACCACGTGGTTTTCAACAATAATTATAATTTAGATTAACATAAATATAGTTAAGAGAAATTGTAGAAATAAATTATTATAAGGTTTATAAAGAAGACAGAATAGTTTTCGAAATCGTTTTAAAATTATAACAATATAAATATAAAAATGAATCCACAGCCGTCGAGTACTATAAGATACATTTACATATATTTCCTAGATGCGCCACGACGACGGCGCGGCGGTGGCTCATCAATTGGAATTGATGTAAATAATAAGTAACTATAACCAAGCGGTAAGCACAAGGGTAAGACTGTAACCGCGACGGTTGTAGGTTCGATCCCCACTCGGGGAAATAAATTATAATTTATTAATATTTTCATTTCTTCTCTCTGACACCAAGGCTAAAACCCACTCAATCCGAATCAACGGAGTTTTAACACTAGGTTCCCTCTGCCTACCCTGCTGATTTCAACTATAACCAAGAGAAATTATTTTTAATATCTATTTGTTAAAATAAAGCAATCCTGTTCACGGACGCGTGGCGATATAAACAATAGTTGATGTATCGACGTCCGCAGCCAACTTTGCGGGGTTGAATGAATTCTTTAGCGCACAATGGACAATGGAGTACGCTCACAGCCAATGATCCTCATCGAACGATCGTATTGTGTCAGAACAAAGATTCGGTTATTATAAATAATCTGTAGCAGTTACTCAGCTGATGTATAAAGAAAGTACTATAAAATAATTTATTATATTTTTATTGCGTCTTATCTTAATTATATGCACGTTGCACATTATTTTTATCTATAATTGACAATATCGATATTATTGTTGTGAAGTAAAGAAAACATTTAAATCAATTGATAGTCTTTAGGCATGCTTACATTACATGTATATATTAATTAATGTTGCTATTTAAAAATATTAATAATTTAGGAACGTACAAAAAAATTTTTTTGATAAAAACTGCAATGTACCATAGGGAAACGCGCGTAGCCCGTCAAGCACGAAACTCCAGTAATCCCCGCTGAGGTAAAACCTTTTTATTCGGCAATTTTATTACCAGGACCCTTCCCTAACTTTATTTTATATGCCAAATCCTGGATGAGTCACTCGGGCGAGCGGACTGTCAATTGACCTTGTAGTTCGTGCCATCCCTCGTAATTGGTCCTTTGTAGCTCTGATCAATTCAATAACGCCTACGACCGATTTATATTCCTCCATTTACAACTCCTCTATTGTAGTATCAATGGAAGTCCTCGCGTGTTCCCATTCGAAGTAAATGTTGTACTTGTAACCTATTACAGTTTCTGAGAGTATTTTCTCTGTATTAAAATTAAATAATAAAAATCATAATCAGCTTCACGTGTATGTGCGTGTATCTCGCACACAGCAGGGCAGGCAGAGGGAACCTAGTGTTAAGACATTCCGTTCCCCACTTTCTGCCGAATTCTGGAGGCATTGCGAGTTGAGTGGCAGAACTCAACGCCGCGCTTAGCCTCGACACCAGAGCGAAGAAATGGAAATATACATTTAAGTAAATATTTCATCTCCTCGAGTGGAGATCGAACACACAACCAGTCGGTTTTACAGTCACACTTCGTGCCGCTGCGCCACGACTGGCCTCGTAATAATGACTATACTAAAAGCTATTTGTATTGTAAATATTTATTATATAGCTTCACGCTGTATTCCACACATAGCAGAGTAACCAGAGGGTACCTGGGAACCTCATATTAATACAGTCCGTTTCCATTAAGACACTTCTGTTCCATATTTTTCGCTGAACTCTGGAGACATTGTGTGTTAAATGGCGGAACTCAACGCCAAGCTTTGCCTCGACAACAGAACGAAGAAGTGAAAATATAAAATATTTCATTTCCTCGGGAACGAACCCATAACTTCACACGCTTGTGGCCCTGCGCCACGAGTGGTCTCTTATTAAAATAGTAATAAGAATGCCTTTTCAGACTTTTATATGATGCTGAGTTTTTAATAAAAGTTTATACGTACATAAGAACGTCCAAGTATACATGTTGTAACTTAGTACTTTTGCTTTTAAAAGTAAATCTTTTATCTATTGTGAATAGAGAAAGTTGCGATGTGATTATGTTTCTACTTAACAAAGACCTTATATGAAGTCCAAAGATTTGTAACAAAGAGTCTCGCACTGGTTGGATCTGGTTCCAGAGCACCTATAGGTAAGTATGTATACATATTTAAAAAGTGAAAAATGTAGATATATTTTTGTAAAAGTTTTTATACAAATATATTTATGCGATATTGTGCAGTGCATTTAGCAGAATAGCCAGAAGGACCATAGTATTAAAATACTTCAATTTAAAAATCTCTCTGTTCTCTACTTTCCACTCATTTTCGTGTTATTTCGTGTTGAGAGGCGGGACTCAAGACATAGCGCGCTATGTCTTGTTACTAGAGGAAATGAAAATGACTCATTCCTACGTGTAGGAATCAAATCTACGACCGTCTCGATTATAGTCAGAAGCTTTGCCACTGGGCCGCGATATGCAAATCCAAAAAAAAGTTGTCTATATTATTTAGCAAAAAGGTTGGTTGGATGGACAAGGTTGATTCAATTAAACACGTTGTCTATAATTTGAAAAACGTATATTTAGATGATTTTAATTTATCACAAAAAATAAATCTTTTCTTCTTATAAAAGCTATATCAGGAACATCAGCAGATATTTTTATCATTTTTAAAGGGTTAATCGACACTTAGGAAAGAAAATTACTAATTTAGGAAACGTACTAAAATTTGAACGCGCTTCCTGGAAACCAACCAATATGAACGTATGACTCAGTGGTCAGAGCGCCTTGTCGGTTTCCAGGAGGCGCAGGTTCGCGTCCCGCTACGTTCAAATTTTTGTACGTTTTCTAAATAACTATATCAGCAGAACTTATAATGTACTACCCGTTATAAATCTAATATAGGGCGAGTGCAATCAAGTATTAAACCATCGTTTTGCATCAGCCAAATGGAGTGTGGCAGGAAATTTGGTTTTTGGAACATAAAATGGCAATTCAAATGCCGGGGGAAATGTGCGCAGAGTAATATAAATAGAAACGTAACACTGTGCCAGCCTGTAATGTGTTGTGATTAGTTACTTTGTAGATGTCAATGAACCTTTGTATGATAATATAGGATTATATAGGTGTATGTTATTCTTCTCTCTGATTATATATAAAAATATATATATATAATTTTAAAAAAATAAAAAATGTGAAGCTGATTTTTGATTTTTTGGATACAGCGTGAGCTGTATCCCGCACACAGCAGGGTAGGCAGAGGGAATCTAGTATTAATTCCTCGAGTGGAGATTGAACCCACAACCAGTCGATATTACAGTCACACTTTGTGCCCCTGCTCCACGACTGGCCTCTAACATGTTATTTAATTTAATTAAAAATGTATACTCACGTTTTGGATGGTTCTATGCCAAAATTTGTTTTAAATATTTAATATTATCGGGCACCAAATGTACAATATTGTAGCATCATGCTAGTGGCTCACGCTAAAGCTGGCATACTGAAAGATGACAGCTAATTTATATAGCGTATACGTTTATATAACATGATAAATAAATACAGCTTCGCGCTGTATCCTGCATATAGTAGAGTAGGCAAAGGGAATCTAATGTTAAGGCAATCCGTTCCCCACTTTCCGCCAAACTTTTCAAGATATTGCGTGTGAGTGTGAAGAAATAAAAACATAATAAATAACACTTCATTTCCCCGAGTGGGGATCGAACCCACAACCGTAAATTTAACAGTACAGCGACCCGTAAAAATGTTTTGTAACTCAAATTTAAAACAATTTTCATGTTTCCAAAACGTACACTGCAGGGTAGGCAGAGGGAGTCTTGTGCTAAGACACTCTGCTCCCGAGTTTCCGTCGAATTTTGGAGGCATTGTGTGTTGAGTGGCGGACCTTAACGCCGAACTTTGCCTCGATACTAGAGCGAAGAAATGAAAATATTAAATATATTGTTTTCTCAGCAGCTCTCACTCAGCACGCATTGCCTCCGGAATTCGGCAGAAAGTGGCGGCCTGCAGTGTGCGGGATACAGCATGAAGCTGATTTATTTTATTTGATTTTATTATTTTCTCGAGCGGGAATTGAAGCCACAACCTGTCGTGTTTTCAATCACACCCTTGTGCCCCTGCGCCATGATGTCTTATATAAATAATAATAATATAACATATTAAATTTCCTATAAGACGACGTTGAACATAAAAGACCTCCGATGGGTTAAAGGTGAGTGTGGTAATATTCAAAGTTGAACAATTCCGCAGTCTCGCGGATGGGTTGGTTTCTTATCAGATTTATAGACATTTGCTTTGGTGGGCTTTGAGCGGTTGCGTCTTTAGGGTGCGTTTATCAGATAAATGTGAAATATTCTTGAAAGGTAATGTAGGTACTTTAACTTTGTTAGATTAAACTAACTTGAAACTGATTGAGATTGGGAATCGATCACTCATACCCAGCTACCTAGCGTAAAGATGAAAAAAAAAAAGAAACAAATGTACGCTGCAATTTGTACTGTAATTTGTAATGTATTTTTTATACATTTCCTGCCTTCTAAATTTTATTTATTTACTGAATTTCGTTAAAATTAATTTGTGATACTACTTATTTATATATATTTTGTATATTTTTATATAATTTAATTAGGTTTAACACCTAATCACTTAAGGACCAATAGTAGCCAGTTATTCTATAAAGCCCGAAAGTTTCCGTGCGCATACACCAACACTGCTAAGTATTGTCAGGGAATATGGAGTTCGGGTGGTGGTTACTTTGGCAGTTACTTATTTAGACAACGCATAAAAATTTGAGCAGGACTCGAACCCGCGCCTTCTGGATACCGACCAGGCGCTCTGACCACTAAGCCATACGTTCTCATCAAGCTACGTCGAAATTCTTATACGCTTGTCGCAACTTATTTACTTAACTTATAACATAATTATTTAATATTTTTACAAATTTCCGCTACCCATAGATAATTACTAAGAATTATCGTCTTTCAAGTGACAATGCTATTTATTAAATATTTTTAACATTTTTTATACGTTTTCTATTATATATAAGTATTTTTCTTTCCTAAGTGTGGAATGACACTTTAAAAATTTTTAAAAATACTTTAGCAGTCATTAGGTAGGTTAGGTAGGTTAAAGTTACAACCAAGCTAAACGTCTGGCAATAGACAACGTCATTTCTAATACTATTCCCAAGAAAATATTAAAAAATTGCAGCTATATGATTTAACGAAAGTTGGGAACTATTTTTTGCATCTTAGTTAAAAAGTCTAACTGTCTAACTGTCTAACTGTCTAATAACTGCCAACTATCTAACTGTCTAATAACTGCCAACTATCTAACTGTCTAATAACTGCCAACTATCTAACTGTCTAATAACTGCCAACGGTCTAACTGTCTAATAACTGCCAAACTTCATATTCCCTGATAAAGCTTACCAGTATTGGGTGTATCTGCACCGAAACTTTCAGGCTTTATAAAAAACGGAGGTCTAACTCTGCTGTTCTACTATTGGCTCTCTCTCTCTCTCTATAACTAGATATATTAATTGAGTATTAAAAATATGAAAATGAATATAAATAATATTATTCTAATAGTTTAGTAAATCATTATACTCCGGTCGTGGCGCAGAGGCACAGAGTGTGACTGTAAACGCGACTGGTTGTGGGTTCGATCCCCACTCGAGGAAATGAAATACTTATTTAAATTTGTATTTACATTTCTTCGCTCTGGTGTCGAGGCAAAGCGCGGCGTTGTTTTCCGCCACTCAACACGCAATGCCTCCAGAATTCGGCGGAAACTGGGGAACGGAGTGTATTAACAGTGGGTTCCCTCTACCTTCCCTGCTATGTGCGGCATACAGTGTAAAGCTGATAAAAAAATATATATTATTGAACTTTGCATACACATCTACGTAATAGTAATGGTAATTTGTAAAAAAAAAAATGTCACGTGAAAATACGCAGAAAAATAGATAAATTGTTTTAAGCATTATATTTCTAGCGACAGAGACTGTGGAAAACTCTTTATTGATACAGCGCTGAACTGTAAATGTTATTGTTTCCACGACGTGGTTCTGAAAGTTTCGTGTTCACACCATCATCTTTGGGTCTTTAAAGAAGATTAAGTATTTTGAATTTTAGTTTTGCTACACTGTTGTTTATTATTAAATTTGCTATTTTGTTTTATCCAAAGCATATAATATATTCTAATTAAATCAAGTCAAGTCAGCTTCCCGCTGTATCCCGCACACAGCAGGGTAGGCAGAGCAAACCTAGTGTTAAGATACTCCTTTCCCCACTTTCTGCCGAATTCTAGAGGCGTTGCGTGTTGAGTGGCAGAACTCAACGCCGTGCTTTACCTCGACACCAGAGCGAAGAAATGGAAATATAAACTTAAGTAAATATTTCATGTCCTAGAGGGGGGTAAGAATCTACAACCAGTCGGTTTTACAATCACACTTTGTGCCACTACGCCACAACTAGCCTTATTCTAGTTATTTTATAAAAAAAAACTTGAAGTCGTGGTGGAATTGAGGCGTAACTTACAGGTAGAGTGAGCTACATCGAAACGATGAACGTGATGTATTAGCCTAATCCTCTTTGATAAAGAGACTACCAAAGAAAAAGTATTTATTTCAATTCGAAACAGTAGTTTTTGAGATAAGGGCGTTCAATAAAACAAATTCTTCAGCGACATAATATTTATTAATACTTTATTACACCAACATCATTAAACACAAAAAGAACAAAAAAAAACAGAAGGAAAAGCATTGGTGGAAGGTCGGCCTTATCATCAAAGGTGATCTCTTCCAGCCAACCACTACTACAAAAATATCAGAAAATACAGAATTTTGGGTTGGTGTAATGTTCACTAAGTATGTATAATCAACTAGCTTAAAAGTTTCATATTATATAATAAATACCAATTAACTTCCTTATTGCAATAATAAGATTATACATCTTACAAAAATGAATCTTACAATTTTGGTGGAAAAGCTATACTAATAACTAAACTAACGTCACACTGTATCCCTAGCGGGGTAGTCAGAGAGAACGGGGCGGCAAACGCTACAGTCTCTATATACCTCTTTCACCTCGTCCACTGTCATCAACTTCTTCATACATGCGAAGCAGTATTAATAAGGTATATTAAACATACATACGTATAAGTTGGTAGAATCAAGGTAAATTAATGCTAAAAAATAAACATATGTGACTAAAATGCACAAAGTAACGCGTATAAATTTAATCTTGACCACGGGACACCGAAATTTTGCAAAATAAGGTACGGCATATATCAAATTTAACTGTACAGCGAATCGTAAAAATGTTTTGTGGCTCAAATTTAAAACGCTTTTCATGTTTCCCAATTTTTTTTCCGCTCACTGTAGGGTAGGCAGAGGGAGCTTTGTGTTAAGACACTCTGCTTCCCACTTTCCGACGAATTCTGGAGGCATTGCGTGTTGAGTGGCGGAACTCAACGCCACACTTTGTCTCGACACCAGAGCGAAGAAATTAAAATATTAAATATGATATTTTCTCGAGCGGGAATTGAAGCCACAACTTGTCGTCTTTACAGTCACACGCTTGGGAACCTGCGCTACGACTAACCGTTTTTTGAAATAATTAAATAATGACCCCATAGTCATTTTGTTAGAATTCATTTATTTTTTATCGAGTTTTTCCTGGCTAACATATTTAAAACCAAAAAATTGTAAATTTTAATTTTTTTACGAATATTTTGTATATATTTTTGTCATTTCGAAAAAATACAGCAACAAAAATAACGTTATTTAACTAAGATTCATCGTCGCAAAACATCGAAATCACGTCACAAACTATCAGAATCCGTATCGTAGCCGGAGTAAATCTTGCAGCAGGCAAGTGAAATTTGCGTAATTGGTCCTATCTGCAAAACACACCTCGACGGTGATTAGATTGCAGGCTAACAGACTATCGGGAAGTACAGTCAGTAAGAAGTGAAACATGGTCCACTAAGTTATGTATACGATGTTAAGTAATATTTAGATTATCTATCTTTAATAAAATGTTAAATCTATTGTATATATACATATAATAGGTTTATGTGTCTGTATTATCATTTAACAGATTATTAAAGATAGATAAGTTATTGAGATTGACTGTTAATGTAAAATGACAATGATTGAAGATGTTTTATCTTATTTATATGTTCAAAAAATATGAAAAATATATTTTTAAGCGTTTGAGGGCGTCGTGGTGCGGCACAAGTGTGTGACTGTAAACTCGACGATTGTGGGTTCGATCCCCACTCGAGGAGATTTCTATTTTTTCGCATCAGATGTCGAGGTAAAGTGGGGCGTTGAGTTCTGTCATTCAACACGCAATGCCTCCAGAATTCGGCAGAAAGTGGGCAACGGTGTATCTAAACATTAGGCTCCCTCTGCCTACCCTGCAGTGTACGAGATACAGCGTGAAGCTGATTTTAACATTTACAACGTCAACACAGACTTCTTAAAATATCTAAATAGAACGCTATCCGTAAAATGTTTAAGCAAAAGGAAATGAAGGCACATCTTTTCTGCCTAGCGGAAATTTCGAGGCATTGCATGTCGAGTGGCGGAACTCAACGCTGCGCTTTGCCTTTAGTACCAGAGCGAAGGATTGAAAATATCTGATAATAATAAATAATAATCAATTCGGCCCGAATGGGAATCGAGCCCACAACAACACATACAGACGGCCTCAATAAACTTTATTGTTTGCTATAATTGGTAATTTTAAATATTCTGTAACTAATTTCCCTATACCGTATTGTTTTATTCTGTTTTCGATGACGTAGTGCCCTTATCGTTGTTATTTCGATATCCACTCGACGGATATAATTATGCGTCTGGTATTAGCTCTTATATTGCGGTATTTAAATTGTACGCTGTTGTTTGCGGTGGAATGTAACATAAATAATATATGATTTGTGTAAAATAGTGGCTCTTCTACTTCGTTCATATTTAAAATATTGTTTTTTTTAGTTTCACGCTGTATCCCGTACGTGGCAGGGTAGGTTGAGGGAGCCTAGCGTTATGACACTCCCCTCTCAATTTTCGATTGAATTACGGAGGCTTTTCGGATTGTGCAGTGGAAGTCAACGCTGTGCACCGTAGTCTTTGGCTCGACGCTAGAGCGAAGAAATGAAAATATTAAATATTACATTTCCCCAAGTGGAAATCGAACCGACTACCTGTCGTGTACAATCTCTATATAATATAGTTCATTCAATCCCAATATAGTTCGTGAACTTTAATATTTTAATCACATTACTTTCCAAGAAATTAAATTATAAAGTTATCTCCACCTAAAATACCCGAAGCTGTACTAGTAATAGGAAAAAAATATATAAAAGGCTTTGTCATAGAGTTTTCGCATAGCGGTATATACATACATATGTTAAAGCAACCGCTTAATTGGCTAGAGCGCTTGGACGTGTTATCCGAGACGCATAGATACAAATTGTTTTATGTTCAATTTTTTTATGTGGAAATATTGATTGTCTGTATTTTCTATACCTAATATTTTCATTTAATGCAATTTGAAGTAGGTAGCAAAATGTTAAATATAATAAACCCCAACTAAAAATATTACTAATTTAGCTTGACAAAGGGCTTGTAGCTCTTAAGCTGCTAATCCGATTTTCATATAATATAGCTAAGAACCACCGCGATGAACAAGGCTTTCGATTTAAAAAAATCGCACTCAAATCAGTTCATTAATTCAGGAGTTACGGTGCCACGGACAAACAAATGCGTCAAACTTATAATACTTTTCTTTTTTGCGTCGAACTGTTCAAAATGCAAATAAGTTTATGAGACAAACACTCAAGCCGTATAACGTATACCTACTTAAACTTAATACGCTAAAAACAAATGCAACAAATGAGCGTTCCAAAATACTTATCTTAGTTTGTCGTCCAAAATGTTCAGCTTAATAGTAAACATGACGTAAATTTCCCAACATATTTTCTACATAAAATATTATAGTTGATGACAGGCAAAGGCATAAAGCGGGTCTGAGAGTCGTTGGCAATTCGTCGCCTAATGGTGCGCCCCGAGACCTGCGACACACCTCCGCGTCACTGAACACGGGTACGGATTGCGGACTTGGCTGGAAACTTCACGTTGGGGTTGAAAATGAATTTACTGTTATATTTTGTAGGTAATTTTATGAATATATTATAGGTAAAAAAATACTTGTGTAATGCTATTTTTTGAGTTCCCTTATGAGATCACTTTGTTGCCGGCTGTCTGTCTGTCAAGAGCCTTTATCTCAGGAACGCTTGGAGATATCCAGTTGATATTTAAACTAAATACTCAGATCTCCGGTCCCTTGATTTCGTGAAAAAATAATATTTCACTATGTATCAAAATTCATAGGGTACTTTCAGTTGATTTATAATTATGATTATCTGGCTAATCTAAGCTTGAATTTCAGGCAAAGCTTGACAAAAACCTTAAATTTTTGTGCGGAACCCTCGGTGGGCGAGCCCTAGGTGGTGGTAGGTGGGGTTTTTTTTCGACGGGTTCTTTATTACTTGTCATCACTATTATTTCCACTAGTGCACTTAGGCCGCTCCAATAGCATGCCACTATATTTTTTTTTACTTCACTCTGTATCCCGCACACAGCAGGGTAGGCAGAGGGAACCTAATTTTAAGACACTCCGTTCCCCACTTTCTGCCGNTTGTAGGTAATTTTATGAATATATTATAGGTAAAAAAATACTTGTGTAATGCTATTTTTTGAGTTCCCTTATGAGATCACTTTGTTGCCGGCTGTCTGTCTGTCAAGAGCCTTTATCTCAGGAACGCTTGAAGATATCCAGTTGATATTTAAACTAAATACTCAGATCTCCGGTCCCTTGATTTCGTGAAAAAATAATATTTCGACAGTAACACAAACGACAGTTTTGACAGTATCAAAATTCATAGGGTACTTTCAGTTGACCTATAATTATGATTATCTGGCTAACCTAAGCTTGAATTTCAGGCAAAGCTCGACAAAAACCTTAAATATTTGTGCGGAACCCTCGGTGGGCGAGCCCTAGTGCGGGTTTTTTTCGACGGGTTCTTTATTACTTGTCATCACTATTATTTCCACTAGTGCACTTAGGCCGCTCCAATGGCATGCCACTATATTTTTTTTTACTTCTCTCTGTATCCCGCACACAGCAGGGTAGCCAGAGGGAACCTAATATTAAGACACTCCGTTCCCCACTTTCTGCCGAATTCTGGAGGCATTGCGTGTTGAGTGGCAGAACTCAACGCCACGCTTAGCCTCGACACCAGAGCGAAGAAATGAAAATATAAAAATAGGTAAATATTTCATCTCCTCGAGTGCGGATGGAATCCACAACCAGTCGGTTTTACAGTCACATTTCGTGCCGCTGCGCCACGACTGGCCTTCTTATTTATTTTTAATAAAGTTTTTAAAAATTACGACGATTCGGCAAAGTCAGAACGATTAAATCTTTATAATTATCCTACGTAAACGTTGTTATAACAATATTAGTTTTACACAAACAAAATCAATAAGCTTGTAAAAGCGTTTTTAATTAAAGTAATTTAATAGACTTTCAATTTTCGGATAAGCTTTCTCGTTCATTTAGTGGCGCCGTTTGTTTGTTCTTCGAATTTATGTACCTTTATGCTCAGTTAGTTCGGCGTTGAAAATAAAAGGATGTGAAAATTTTGTCGGCCCGCGGTCATAAATATCCGAAAGCGACAGCGGGTCCGCCATTTTCCTGTTGACAAAATCGCACCCGCAATACATACATTCAAACTTATAAAGTTTCCATTGTTCTCTGCTGGTCCACAGATGTTTACCCTATTTCATTCCTTAATTCTATTAATATCAACTTTTGATGTGCATAAAATCATTAATTATTACAAAATGGCGAATTACAATTTTTTGGTCAATTGCTATTATTTGAAATGGATTGATGGTACGAGGCCAGTGGTGGCACAGGGGCACAAAGTGTGACTGTAAATTCGACAGGTTGTGGATTCTATCCTCACTCAAGGAAATAAAATATTTTTTTACATTAATTTTTTCAATGAGCGTTGAATTCGGCCACTCAATATGCGTATTGAGTGGCCGAACTCCTCCAGAACTCGGCGGCCTCTTTGCTCTCTCGAAGTCTGCTTACCCTGCTGTGTGCTTCACGTTTTATTCCACAGCGTGAAGCTGATTTTGATTTTTAATTTATAATATTTAAGTAAAACAATATTTAAATTAACGAATGCAAGTAAATGTTAATTTATCGTATAATTTTTTAATTTTTTCTATAACAGCTAATTTCTATAAAGGTCTTTTTAATGAATATTTGGTTTAATTATATGTTTGATGTCGTTGCCAATTTTAAGAATGAGATAAATATTCTTAGAGTATTGTGTCGAAATTGACAGCGCTCATTGAAACGATGGCTTCAAGCATATCTTGAAAAGAAAATAATCTTGATGGAACGTCCGGCAATAAAGAAAAAACGTCTTGGTAGACGCTTCTCGCTGTCGGTATAAAATGGGATATCTGGCGAAAAAAAAAGTATTTTCTTCTTCTATTATTAACATTGTTATGTTTTATAGCAAGGTTTATTTATTCTTTAACATTTTTAAAGTGTTATTTGTTATTTTTTAAGAAGACGTATAAAAATTTGAACGTTGCGAGATTTGAACCTGCGCCTCTTTGACGGTATCCAAAGAGACGTAGATTTAATTAACCTTTAACCACTGACATGTAATTTCGTGATACTACGTACTGTCGTTTAAATGTCTCCTATTAAATAAACGGAATGGAATATTTGTGATTATTATTTATTATTTTATTAAGCATATTCAATATAAAATAAAGATAATAAAAAAAATCAATATTGATGGTCACAGAAAAGTATTTATTAATCAACAACCACAATAGTACTTGAATTGACATAGAGATATTTTTGAAAATTTAACAATTAATCTTCTAAAATATATAATATTTATTTCCTTTTTTTAGCTTAATTCCATATGAAGAATATGTTTAATTAGAAAGATTAAGTTTAAAACAAAAACTTTAGTTTGCGTTGACTTTTGCTTCGAGGGAATAAAGATCTAAATATTTTCTGTGAATTTCAGCTTGATACCTCCACATGATATCGAGATAAATGACAGACGGACAGGCAAAAAATAAAATTATTCTATAGTGGTTCCGTTTTACCTTTCGAGGTACGGAACCCTAAAAAGCGTATGTTTATACGTTTATATAATATAAGTTTTGAATACAAGAAAACTATTTATAACGAACTAATATTAGCCTTTGTACTTATAAGAGGTCCTATTAACAAGTGTCGTTACTTCCGCGAGCATTGCTCGAGAAACACGAAACTAGAAGTCGCATAAACAATCCTGGCATGAAGTTTTCTTGAAGGCAAAGTTTTCACTTTGCACGATTCGTTTAGTTGTCGAGTTTATACCAGCGTTCTACATTTATTTCTACACATGATTTAATCTTTGCAACTTATAAATATATGAATTGGTTCTGTGAAATATAATATAGAAACAAGAAAATTGTAGAAGCTGTCGGGCTAACGTAAGTAACGGACTGTAAACGCGACAGGTTGTGGGTTCGATTTCCACTCGGGAGAATGGAATATTTAATGTTTTCATTTTCTCGTTCTCGTAACGTGGTAAAGCGCGGCGTTGAGTTTTATTAATAAGTCAATTTAAGTGAGAAATTTGAAAATAGAAATATTTTCCAAATTTTAATCTAAATTTTAATTTTTAAAATTTCTTTGAACTATATTTAACATTCATTAATACTAGTCTATTATACAGGCTGGAAGTGTCAGTGCTCCTTTTACGGGAACAGCATATAGGGTACTATATTTTAAACCCATACCTAAAGAAATTATTCAAGATACCTCAACAGTTTAGACGAAGGATTTTTTTTCATTACACTTTACTTATCCATACCTGTATTTCGTGTGACGCAGTTACGCAAAGAGACCAATAATGTAAAACGACTCTATTTCGGAATAAAGCGTGTGCGGCAGTGTCTCTTTGATAGGTTTATGTCTGTGTGCGTCTTTCATGACAAATGGCGTTTTATATTTTATAATTTATTTTGTTTGAAAAAATCCCTTTTTAATTTTTGAATTTTTTTTAATTGTGTTAGGCTTTTATAGAGTAGTTAAAACTCTGGTTTCAAAGTGGTGCTGACAAAAACACTCTGTTCAACTCTGTACAATTCAATACTGTTGTTATATTTCTTAGTACCTCGACCAGGTAATAAGTCTTGTTAGAATGAGTATAACTAAATCAACTGCATTTTTTTCAGTATACCTAGTTTTGGGTAGTATATCAAGCTTTAGGAGTATAAATCTGGCATCTTACATGCATCCCTCCCGACCCATTCGGCTCGGCTCCAAGCACGTATACAATTTACTTATCCGCGGTACTATTTTATACGGTTATTTTGTAATATTATATTATATGTATTTTATGTCCATTTCGTCTAAAATAGTAAAGAAATTAAAGATAAAGATAAATAATTTATAAGTACATTTAATTACAGTCATGTAAAATATTGTTTTGTATGACGTGGATTTAAAAGAAATATTTTTTCAGTTTAATGAATACGTATTATCAATGTGTAGGTATATATATTTAATACAACTAAAAGATTACTGAATTAAAAAAAAATGTTAACATTTTATTGTTTAAAGAAACTGTTACGACTTACATTTGTTTAAAGAAACTGTTACGACTTACATACGTATCTAATCAAAAAATTCTAATGAAACCAGCAAAAACAGAAACAGAAAAAAGAAGCAGTTCGAAATGATGAATTTTATGAAAAAAAAAATCTTTTCAAATTAATTCTAAAGCAAAATTCATATATTTGCTACTAAACTCTTCAATCCATTAGATATGTGTTGTGAAAAATACTTGCTTACGTGCTCTATTTACAAATATTTTTTTATCAGCTTCACGCTGTATCCCGCACACAGGAAGGCAGAGGGAACCTAGTGTTAAGACACTCCGTTCCCCACTTTTCGCCAAGTTCTGGAGGCATTGAGTGTTGAGTGGCGGAACTCAACGCTGTGCTTTCCCTCGACACCAGAGCGAAGAAATTACATTTAAATGTAAATAAATATTTCATCTCCTCGAGTGGGGATCGAACCCACAACCAGTCGGTTTGACAGTCACACATTGTACTCCTGAGCCACGACTGGCGCACAAATATTTAGAAACTGAAAAAAAAATTTAGAGGGCGAGCATTGGCTTTAATAAGCAAATATTTCATTAAAGCAAGGTCGAGAGGCTCAGCCGTGTTATGCTAACGAACAGCTATTATGTTGCTCCCTCGTGTCACTGTGTGAAGGTTTTGCACTCTCGACCGAGTTATGGCAAGGGTTGAGGGTTGAGGGTTGAGGGTTGCTTTAGAAAATCACGCTCTATCCGGAAAAGCCGCCGCCAGTACCAGTACGGGCGCGCTCGGTGGCGCGGTCAAACGTGTCGGGGGTGTCTTCTTGGAAATTCGACTAAAAATTACGACTCGAATATTTTTTTTTACTTCGATGAACAATAACAAGGGTGCAAATTTGTTTTTGATCTCAATCTACCGTGACAAGTTATTAGTTGCTAAAACATAGTGTTGTTCGTAAACGTTGACGTGAATGGATTGTTATTATTTACTTATTTTTGGAATGACTAAAATAAGTAAGTATTATTTTCTTTGATAAGAATTATCTATATTTTTACTTAATTTTAACTAAAACCAGTGTATATGGAAGATAAATAAGAAAACATTTTATTTGGTAGCATTTAATAATGTAATAGAAACAAAAACAGTTNTTGGAAATTCGACTAAAAATTACGACTCGAATATTTTTTTTTACTTCGATGAACAATAACAAGGGTGCAAATTTGTTTTTGATCTCAATCTACCGTGACAAGTTATTAGTTGCTAAAACATAGTGTTGTTCGTAAACGTTGACGTGAATGGATTGTTATTATTTACTTATTTTTGGAATGACTAAAATAAGTAAGTATTATTTTTTTGATAAGAATTATCTATATTTTTACTTAATTTTAACTAAAACCAGTGTACATGGAAGATTAATAAGATTTTTTTTTATTTGGTAGCATTTAATAATGTAATAGAAACAAAAACAGTTATTTTTAATTTCTTTACATTTTTTTAAAGTATTATTACACACTTAAGAAAAAAAAATATTTATTTAGAAAACGTTTAAAAATCCCGCTACGTTCAAATTTTTATACGTTTTCTAAATAAGTATTTTTGTCACTAAATGTTGACTAAAATTTTATTAATAACTGTTTATTGAATTGGCTGAAGTTTTACTTTTTTAGATATTGATATTATGGTTAAAATGATATTATTATTTAAATCTTAATTAAATATTAATAATAATTTAAACGCAACAAAAAATCTGCAAAATAAAAAAATTAGGAATACCTATATTATTTGCTGAATTTTGCCTGTAAACGTAATAAAAAGAATAAACAGTAAGATACTTTATTGAAGCAACAGAAGTGCACTCGTCTAATTGATACGAGCAGTCAAAGTAAATATTTGATCAAAAATTTTAGTCTCAGTTCCGAAATTCTTTGGAGCTTCCATCGCAATTAAGTGTTGTGATACTTCGCGTTGCTAAGTTTTATTTCAGTTGATATCATGTAGTTTTAAAAAAAATATTTAAAGTGCAGTTTTATTTTCACGCACGTCCTATTTATTATTGGTAAACAGAGAAGACCGCGTGAAATATTGAGGACTGTGTTTTTCAGTATACGATCATATAGAATCTGTATTTATAAATTTAATTCGGGAAAAACATATATTTTAGGCATATAATTCAAGTTCCGCCGTAAATATGACTATAATATCATATTTAGGGCGGAACTTGAATTCATCACTTTTCTATTCCACGACCTATATGTCCAACGAATTGTTATATTTAGTATACCTTGATCGTTGTAAATACAGTTGTCAATATTGTTTTTTGGCAAACTTATATGTAGTGTTTGTTATTTAAATCAATTTGTAAATAAAAAAAATATATGTATATAAGGTATTTTGTTTGACAAAAAAGTGCTATTCAGATTGAATTGTTGCTGAATAAATGAATGTGCAGTTTAAGCGGATGAAGCCGCGAGCGGTTGCTAAAATATAATATAACCATTGAACAAAGACAAAATAGTTCCATTTTTGACGGAATTGCCACTAATAAATTAATACAATTTTGCATATTTGTTTATATTTTAAGTATAAGAGGTTATTGTTACAGTATTGCATTTTATTTATTTGTAAGTACGTATTTACGATCTACATGAAAATGCAGACTATAAAAAATCATATGAGATTTTTTTGTTCAATTCATTTGAATAAAACAAAAAAATCTCTTATGATTTATAATGACATGAAGTTTATAAATTTAAAAAAATATATATAATTTACAATTCAAAAAAAGCTATATATATGTATGTACAAATCAAATGTTGATGTAGAGCTTGAATAATAGAAACAAAGAAGAATATTTTTTCCATAATTATAATTTTATCTAAGAAAGGCAGTCTCTGTTGATGAATTAGGTTTATTTACAATTTAAAATCCCACTAAATCCTATTTGTAGGAAAAATTATATTTCGTAATCACATATTCAACAATATTAAATGTTCTATAGGGTCAGTATCGGCAAAACTATAAAGAGTAATTGCGTAGAGAATTACTAAAACTATATATACATTCGAGTCACGTGGAAAATACAATTTACATTTACTTTATTTAAATGCAACGAGTCAGCTTGATACCTATCGACGGTCGTCTGCGGATCCTGGTTTAGCGTCATATCGCTATCCGCTATCCTTGTTTGTGGATAGGCTAGGGGTGTACATAAGTCTCAAGGGTGATATAATAAAGGTATCCAACCCATACTGCTTATTACGTTTACATAAGAACTATAACATATAGACTTTTGTGTGTTTCGCCACCCCTATTGTACACAATCAGCAAATCTGAATTCAAAGTCGTTCGACGTACGCAGATAAGAGTTCCGAATGGAAGATGACAGTGAAGATACAATTTTATTTAAATAAAATAGGGGAATTTATAATTTATTTGAATATTGGAGGATGTTGATTTTCGACAGCAATTACGGATATAAATCAATATTTAGATACGGAAACGTTGTTGGTTTATTATCGGGAGATATTGGAATATAGTGTTTGTATACTCTTTTACAGAACCAGATACAAACAAGTTAGTTTGTGAATATGTAAATATTCTGTGTTTTCTTACTATGTAACTAAGCCATTTAAAACGTGAAACCAACTAACTGTAAATAGTTGTAATATCATTGACACAAATTGACGATACATTTCTTTTGTAACATTTTTTAATATTTAATCTAACATAACTTAACTTCTTCTTCAATATCTCTCTTATTATTATTCTTTATTTTTATTATCTTTACTTACTTAAGGGTCGAAAGATGTATCTTTCATATTTTAGATATATCTTTCACCACTTTGTGTTGTGTCTTTTTTGGATGTATCTTTTTCGGGTTCCGTTCCGTTTTCCGTACCCTTAAGATCACTTTGTTGTCCATCTGTCTGTCTGTCTCAATCAAGAGCCTTTTTCTCAGGAACACTTAGAGATTTCGACTTGAAATTCAAACTATATTCTGAGATTTATGGTCTCTTAATTTTTTGGAAAAATCGTATTTCTAAATTTACTGAAAAAAAAAGATATGACCGTTTATATCCCAAAAAATACGTATTTCGACACTATGAAGGGATTCAAAATTAATAGAGTACTTCCGGTTGACCTAGAATTATGGAATTTGGCAGCTAGCACCTACAGGTACTACTACTAGCTTAGGAAAAAATCTGAAACTATACATTAGTGGTTAAAACTTAAAAAATAATAGCCTTAAATAGCAAAAAACACATATTTCGACACTATAAACGGAATCTAAATTAATAGGTTACTTCCAGTTAACCTACAATTATGAAATTTGGCAGCTAGCATCTACAGGTAGTACTAGTTCAGAAAAAAATCTGAAACCTTTAAATTTGTGGTTAATTTCTAAAAAGTAATAGCCTTAAAAAGGGGGGCAAAATTTGGTATTAAAGCCGCTAGTTCAAGTGAGGTATCAAATGAAAGAGCTCTGGCTGAGATAAGCCTGAAATTCAGAAAAAGCTCATGATCTTTCTTTTTTTTACGGAACCCTTGATGGGCCCCGATTCGCCCTTGTCCGTTTTTTTTTGTTATATTAATATTATTGCATATACTCAATAATACTAATATAACACAAAACGTTATTAGATCTTCTTTTTATAAACATTTACAAAGTAGAACGATAACACAATTATAAATTTAAGCAAGTAAATTGGTTAGGTATTCATTTTGAGCTTGTGATAAAGATGATCCTGATACGACGGACGTGTGGCTTAGCCCTAAAATGGGACAACTTTGACAACGGACGGACGCAATACGCAATTAGAGTGAGCGCCTTCCCATCAACATTTACATTTTAATTTGAATTTTCCCATACAATCTATCTAATGAAATTTGATAATAAATAATAATTAATAAGTAGCTTCACGCTGTATCCCGCATACAGGAAGGTAGGCAGAGGGAACCTAGTGTTAAGACACTCCGTTCTCCACTTTCTGTCGAATTCTGGAGGCATTGCGTGTTGAGTGGCAGAACTCAACGCCGCGCTTTGCCTCAACACCAGGGCGAAGAAATGGATACTTTCTTCAAAAAGCGTTTTAAATCGCGGCGTTGAGTTTCGTCACTCAACACGCAATATCTCGAAAATTCAGAGAGGAACGGAGTGTCTTAACACTAGGTTCCCTAGGTTCCCTCTGCTTCTCCTGCTATATGCGGGATACAGCGAAAAGCTGAAAAAAATCCATGTACTTACAATATTGCAATATATTGTACGTGTTGTATACACTGTTTTTAGTAATAACTTCACAAAATTATATTAAAAATCGTATCAGAGCCTGTGTATAAATAGAAATAAAAAAAATATATATTTCAAATTCAAATGTTTCAAACTCTATATTTATTCTTAAGTACTTCAAATGGACATTTAACATATTCGCAACGTAAAAATATATATAAAAAAACTGTAAATAGAATAAAAGAGGCTATTATGTAGAATAACCAAACACAAACTTTGTTTCAATTTTCATATAAATAAATATGAAATATTTGTTTCATTTGAATATGGACAGAAGCACCTCTTAGTACGACTCAAAGCTATAGTCCTATGGAATTCTCCATCAATATCGACGTTGAAACACGAACATAGAACAGCGATTCGTTAGTCTGTAAAAAGAAAATAATACGAAATCCGGATACGAATAGAGAATGGTTCTCATAGTGGAATAACAAAAGGAAAGCTATTGATGTCGTTTGACGGCCGTGGAGTCGTGGACTGTAGCGCAGTCGTAGCGATCATCTGGATCAGAGTAGCTGTGTTTTGATTGCGAAAGGCTTTTATTCGTAGCTCAACGTGGAGTTTATTATGGATGCTATGCGTTTATTACGCTTTTTAGGGTTCCGTACCTCATAAAGTTAAAACGGAACTCATATAGGATCGGTTTGTTATTAAATACTCAGGTCTACGGTCCCTTTAAGGTTGCCGCGTCATCAAAATCTATAGAATACTTCCCGTTGATATACAATTGGTAAAATGTGGTAAAAGTGAGAACTTGCAGTAAAAATAAAAGAAAAAATCCAAAAGTGAAATATTATAGATATTTCATAGAAAAAATCATTACAATACTTACAAATGTAGTTTGTTTCATACAAAATGAATGCATACATCCGGAAACTTAAGTTTGTCAACTTTTATATTATATTTAAATTGTACTTACACTTACTTACGTACATTAATATTTCGAAACATCGAAAAAAAGCAAATATCAAGTTATTATATTTTTATCGTATAAACATTAAGCTAAAACTTTATCTTTCAATGTAAAAATTACATTATTAGTAGAAAACGAAAAAAAAAAAAATGCAGATTAGTAATTCAATAATTATCTATTTCAAGCTGGCGAAGCCACGAGCGTGTGTCTAGTAGTAGTAGTAAAATAAATAAGAATATATGTTTTGGTCATAAATTGTTTAATTCGTAATCGAAAACATGGTGTTAACAAAACTATGACCAATTTCCTCAACGACAGAGAAGGGTATATATAGACATAATTTTTTAAATACGCTCTTTAGCTTCACGCTGTATCCTGCAAATATCAGGGTAGGCATAGGAACCTTGGAAAACCGTGCGTGAAAAGATATAAACAAATTGTGGTAAAAGATAAAATAGGAATAAAGGAGCAGTCATCGAGGGCTCTGGTCCCTTCGTGAATATTAAGTTCGGCCATTAGGGCACTTTGTAATTTGAAAGCGTTTAGAGTGGTCGCCGATGACGATAAATTCGTTACTTAAACCCATGCTAACTTACTATTGATGAAGTAATAAGCTAAATTTTATATATGCATATAGAAAAATCTATTTATACAAACACTAACTACTTTTAGGCTAATTGTGAATAGTGTTTACCGAAGCAAAACGCGGCGTTAAGTTCCGCCACTCAACACATAATGCCTCAAGAATTTGGTGTAAAATGGTTTGGTACTATATATAATTTTCTAACAAATGAATATATGTGAATATCTATGATATTTCAATTTTATGTATGTCTTTCTTTGGCCTGTTAAATAAAAATAATTAGTATATCCATCATTAAATATATATTTTTTTGAAGATCCAATTTTCTAGATTATTTCCATGAAATGACAAAAAAACCTATTTAAGATTTAATCTAAAACTCACGAAAGAGGCTTGTCATTTAATCAAAAAGTAAAAAATAGAGTTCTTCAGCAATTATCAGTATCTAAACAAATATTGAGGCCGTCGTGGCGCAGGGGCACAAGAGTGTGACTGTAACGCAACGGGTCGTGGGTAAATTATGATTTATTAACATTTTCATTTCTTCGCTCTGGCACTAAGGCAGTAAGTAGCCCTATGTCTATATATCTGGCACTCAACGCGCAATGCTTCAAAGAATTCGGTGGAAAGTGGAAAACGGAGTCTCCTAACACTAGGTTCCCTCTGTCTACCCTGCTGTGCGTGGGATACCACGTGAAGTTGATTTTTTTTTAAACTTTAAATATTTGTAAAACAAAAAGATATGAAACACAACAAATGTCGCTTGTTAGAAATTTATAAAAAGAATCACATCAAAAATACTAACTAACAAGCGAACTTAATGATCAGCGGATGCTGGACGACGAAAATTCAAAAGGCCAACGAATAAAAGTGAATAACGAAAAAGTTTTTATTCTTTTTCCTTTGTCTCTTAAATCATATATGATACATGTACGTTTCGCGTGATAAGGCTGGTGGTGTGGGTGTAATTATATTTGTAGTTCATTTCATACAAAATGCGTGTATATGCCTGAAAACTTAAGTTGGTCAACTTTTATAAGTTGTGCTACTTTATTTGGGCTACAATCCTGAATTTGGCTTGGAAGCCTGGAATCACGTATTGATATGTCGATCCCCACGCAGGAGATGAAATATTTACTTAAAATTTATATTTCCATTGCTTCGCTCTGGTGTCGAGGCAAAGCGCGGCGTTGAGTTCTGCCACTCACCCCGCAATGTGTTATAAATTACGCTAAAATTGAGGAACGGAGTGTTTTACCACTGGGTTCCCTCTAACTACCTTGCTATATGAGAAAAGTTGTAAAGCATTTTTTTTCTCAACTAAAATTCCAATACATAAACCATTGTGTAAATAGTGAAACTGATCCCAACTGCATCAAGACGTTAACTTATATTACTTTTTATTAACTTATATTCCTTTTTATTACTAGCGGCCCACACGCGGCTTCGCCAGCATACCACCTATATTTTTTATTATACTGCATTTGAGAATAGATTGATTATATAATTTATACATTGAATAATTTTTCATAACTTTGAGAAAGTGCAAGCACTACGTGGCTGCTTGAGAGAATGTCACCAGCGGTAAGGGCGCCCCCCACGGGACTCGAGCCTATGCTTTATTATATTGTATATCATATAATATTATAGATTGTGTCACGCTATATACCTACACTACTATCCTATATTGTTTCGGACTTCCATTGTATTTGAAAAGTTATTTTAGAGATAAAACATTACATTTTAGTAGTAATTTTATAGCTTTCCGTGCCTCATGAAATCTTGCGAACGTTCAAAACATTATTTATTTATCAGTATACGAGTTACATATCTCCGTCTATGTTTCATATTGCCCGTTAAGTAATTCCTTTCACATCGTTGTGACATTCTACACAGAAGTACACAAAAAAACACACATTTTACAAATTTTTAACAACTAATACGAATAAAAATCAGCTTCACGCTGTATCCTTCACACAGCAGGGTAGGCAGAAGGAACCTAGTGTTAAGACACTCCGTTCCCCACTTTCTGCCCAATTTTGGAGGCATTGCGTGTTGAGTGGCAGAACTCAACGCCGCACTTAACCTCGACACCAGAGCGAAGAAATGGGAATATTACATCTCCTCGAGTAGGGATCGAACCCACAACCAGTCGGTTTTACAGTCACACTTCGGGCCTGCACGACTGGCCTCAACTAACTAATACAAAAACAGTGAAATATCTTTTTTTACAATATTTATTATAGCGATGTGTTCTGCACATACTTTATTTACATTTTTAGGGTTCAATGTCTGAAAAGAAAAGACGGAACCCTTTTCCGTCTTTCAAGTCTCTCAAGAAATCAGAGATGTCAAACTGAAATTTATATCAAATATCCAAGTCTATAAAATATAAATTGTGTGTTTCCCGTTGATCTAAGATTAATAAATTGGTACTGTTAACTTTTATGTGAGAAATAGTCTTATTATCACGTACATTACTAGATTTGTGTGCGTAATTTTTATTCAGCTTCACACTGTATCCCACTTTCTCCTTCACCGCCACCGTCACCTTCTTTCTTTCACGAGGCATTGCGTGTTTTGTTGCGGAACTCAACGCTGCACTTTACTGCAAAATATCTTTATTTACTTGAGTAAATTAAATCGAACCCACAACCTGTAGCGTTTACAGTCACACGCTTGTGCCTCTGCTCCACGATTGGCCTTTCTCATTTAATAATATCAGTTAAAATATACACACAGAAAATAGATTATAATTGATAATAGACAAAATAAATCACAGTAAAATACATCAAACCGAAACAATTAGCCCGTTCCTGTTCAATAAGCCTTTGTGTTGCTTCTTTATGTTGAATGCACACGTTATTTATAGGTCTCCATTATACGGCGTCACGGGCCATAATTAATAAAGGAAGTTTGTAACAAAGAGCGGGTTCGATTTAATTTGTTCTCGAGGTGATTAATTTCTTGAAAGCGATGTGGTGGCGACGCGTCAACGTAATCTACGTCCCCTTCGTGTGAGTCACGCGCTGAAAAATATATATTGTGAACCATTATTCATATGAAATAATCGATTAGATTAATGTGTGGTGCTTTAACTTTATTGTGACAGAATAAAGAAATTGTAATAAAATTAAATATGTTATATGTTGTATTAAGTATTGTTTAGGCCAGTCGTGGCGCAGGGGCACATAGTGTGACTGTAAAACCGACTGGTTGTGAGTTCGATTCCCACTCGAGTAGATGAAATATTTACTTAAATTTATATTTATATTTCTTCGCTCTGGTGTCGAGGCAAAGCGCGGCGAGGAGTTCTGCCACTTAGTGTCTTAACACTAGGTTCCCTCTGCCTATCCTGCTGTGTGCGGAATACAACGTGAAGCTGATTTATTTATTTTTTTATTTATACGATAGAAGTGAATATAGAGTTTGTTATTATATGATTCTAGTATTGTTGAACATACATAGGTAACTTTAAGGCATTTTGAGGACTATAATTACAAAAACAAAATATTTTTAAAACAAAATAAAATCAAATTATATTTACTTTTTTATGTTATTTAAAAAAAATAAGGAAACCTTTTTAAGTAAAAAAGAAGTTTTTTTTTTTACAAAAAATCGCACTAAGGATATAATAGCAAGGACGACGAGGTCACTACTCTACATTTTGGCGTATAGTAAATTGTAGTCAATTACAATGTAGAGCTTTCACATTGTGCACAACCTGAAAACGATTTTCACGTAATTTTGGTGCAGTGTTCACGTTCAGGCCCAGTTCGGAATTACAAACTTCAATTGTTGGAGCGGGCAGGGTTAAAATGTCGTCGGTGTTTTCCTCAATTCGCGAAAAGGCAAACTGCTTTGTTTTTTGGTTTTGTTTCTCTGCCTTTTACAAAAAATATAAGTTTCTTTGTACATTTATCAGTGTGTGCCCATAAGGTAGGCACACTTTTCCATTGTCTGTTCATTTTTGTATCATTATACTATTATAGGAGGGTAGGTAGCGTCACGGTAGCCTTCATAAGCAACAGAGAAATAGGAAAGCTAACAAGTAAATTAATAATTTAATATATTTATATCTATACTAATATAATAAAGCGGAAGAGCTTGTTTGTTTGTTCGTTTGTTTAAACGCTGAGATCTCTGGATCAGAAGTGCTATAGGCTATATAACATTACGATGTAAGTCAGTATGTTGTATGAAAAAACATATTCAATTTTGTTAGACCTAAAATAAACTCCGCAACGCCATATATCTATCTCTTATAAGTAAGTGAGAATAAGGCATTTTGTGACAAAAAATATTTGAAAATTGTATGGTGATATTTTATTAATTTTTATTTCACATATATATTGAAACTTACGAGCGAAAGTTATTTCATCATCATGGAAATTTAATGTAGGCTTTTATAGCATGTAATTTGGACGTATTTTCGAGAAAATGTAAAATTAAAATAATTCAACGCTCTGTTACGGCCGCAAGCCTGAGTCCTGCGGGGGGCGCCCTTGCCGCCGATGACGTCCTATCATCCAGCCACGGAGTGTTCATGATTGGCAAATGTAGCATAGTAAAAGTATTATAGGTGGTATGCAGGCGAAGCCGCGAGTGGACCGCTTGTATATGTATATAATAACAATGCTTAGTTCCTTATTGTTTTTACTATGCCATTCTTATATAAATGCTAATACTATACCACGCTACCACCAAAAAGTCCCCAGCATATATATATCGACTTTTGTAATTAAAACATTGACTTTTCTGTACTCTAGAGATGGATTTTTCCAGGCCAAAATGTCTAACTGACAGTGAAATCGTAATAAAATATTTAGAACGAACGAGCGGATAAATAAATTAGATGAAGACAGCTCAGAAAGGATGTGCAAACTTTACAATCTTTAAGAATTGTTGAGAGTTGAGATGTTGAAATTTTATCTTTAAATAACAATTTTAAAAAATAATCATAATATGCTTTATTTGCTGAAAAAAATAAAAAATCCACTGTAGATTGAAATGGTAATTGTTTCTATTTGTTGGTTATATAGGTAAGGGTGCCCGTTGGCAGCCGTACTAGTATACACTGGGTCGTAGTCGCCAGAATTTAAAACTTAGTGCAATTTAGGTATATTACTTCATAAGGAAAACCTATAAAATAGTATGCAGGCAAAGTAATATAATTATCAATTAGGTTATATTTAATATTTTCATTTTCTAAACCGTGGTGGTGCAGCTGCATAAGTGTGTGATTGTAAACGCGACGGTTGTGGGTTCGATTTCCACTCGGTGGAATGAATTATTATTTATTATTACTCAACACGCAATACTTCAACCGGCGGAAAGAGGAGAATAGAAGTGTCTTAATAGGAACGGAGAATCTTAACACTCGGTCCCTAGTTTCCCTCGGCCTACCCTGCTATGCAGGATACTGTGTAAAACAAAAAATATCAATGTATATTATTATATTTACTTATTTTAGTTCTTTGTCTTGTTATAAGACGATTGACGTGGAGACTTTGTCTCATACTACAGACACATATAGAGATGTTATTTCCGAAACTTATCGAACTTACTTTGTAGAACATACAGGCTGGATGTCTTTGATGCATTAAACTTGCATAGTTTGAGACCGTTGCTGGATCTTGGCGCGGGCAAAATACTGTAAACCGCATCAAGCAGCGCCAACTCGAGCGACAACTTTTATTTGAAAACTTAGCTTCCACTCGCCTGTTGGTACCTACTGTGATTTAATAAAACATCATAGAAACGTATATCACATGGTTACTTTTATGAAATTTGTTGACTCGAACGGTTTCGGTTCGATTTTGTGTCTTTAAAAAATAATTTTAAATATTATATAATTTTAAAAAATAATTTTAAATAATATAATAATATTGATGTAGGCGTTGTTCTTTTTGTTTAATTACTTTTTTTGCATTTCACTTGCTTGTATAAGCTAATTAAATTTTTTTAATAATAAGTTTTATAATTATTTATTTAGGCCAGTAGTGGTGCAGAGGCACAAAGTGTGACTGTAAGCGCAACAAGTTGTACGTTCGATTTCCACTCGAGGAAATAAAATATTTAATATTTCCATTTTCTTCGCTCTTGTGCGAAGCGCAGCGCGGTTGAGTTGTGTTGAGTTCAAAAACAAAAAATGTTAAAAAAAGCTGATAACATTTTTTTTCTTTCTCGTAAATAAAAAGTAGGCAGGCAGTAATTAAAAAAGTTATTTATACATATACAAAAACATATTTTATATTTTTTCTAATAGATTAAGTTCAAAAATTTCAATAAATACTTTATTCAAATTCCATGCAAAATTTTTTGATATCGAAAGTTAAAATTCAGCCGACGTTTCAGTTACGCCGTGAGTCAAAAAAGAATTTTTGCGTTCATTACTGCTGAAGCTGTGGCCAAATTAAATAATTTTAGTTCGTTGATCATTTCATTATCGTTTTGTCAAAGTGGACTGGACATTTTTAATGATTGTATTATTTTTACGTTTAAATATTAAAATAAATTATTAATTGACTCGAACTGTGACCGTAAAACCGACTGGTTGTGGGTTCGATCCCCACTCGAGGAGATGAAATATTTACTTAAATTTATATTTCCATTTCTTCGCTCTGGTGTCGAGGCTTAGCGCGACGTTGAGTTCCGCCACTCAACACGCAATGCCTCCAGAATTCGACGGAGTGTTTTAACACTAGGTTCCTTCTGTCTACCCTGCTGTGTGCGGCATACAACGTGAAATGAAAAAAAAAATAAATAACTAAATCGAGACGATATTATTTATGTAGTACAACCTCTGTTAGTATGGCATAAATCGAGGCCAGTCGTGACGCAGGGGCACAAGCGTGTGATTGTAAACGTGACAGGTTGCGGGTTCGATTCCCACTTGAGAATTCGGCAGAAAGTGAGGAGCGGACTGTCTTAACACTAAACCTACCATGCCTCATGCGGGATACAGCGTGAAGTTCAAGAAAAGTTTATAACCCTTAGAAGTGATAATTAAAATACTTTTTAAAAAATAAAATAAAGATTTAAACTTCAATACTTAGTCAATTGGTTCTTTTTTATATTTTTTTTTCCTTCTCCTTAATTGCTCTGATTGCGAGAGAGCGAAATAAAACCACATTGCGCAAGGATTTGCAGGCGCTGATCAAACTCAGACGAAGTCTTGTTTAATATCTATCTCCTCTGTTAAGTAATAGAAGATTATAAAAGAAAATGGCGAATAAAAAAAATAAAATGGCGGTAATTATACCTATAATTGTTCGTCATATTAATAAAACGTTTTTGTATACGTTTTTTTTTAAATGGTAGAATGTCATTTCTTTTTTAATAATGTTATCGCGCTATATCTATAAGATGAAAACCATTTTAAGATCTTATGTTCTTTAAATATTACTGAACAAGAATTTATTTGGCCAGTCGTGCCAGTCGTGGCGCAGCGGCACGAGGTGTGACTGCAAAACCGACTGGTTGTGGGTTCGATCCCCACTCGAGGAGATGAAATATTTACTTAAATTTATATTTCCATTTCTTCGCTCTGGTGTCGAGGTTAAGCGCGGCGTTGAGTTCTGCCACTCAACACGCAATGCCTCCAGAATTCGGCAGAAAGTGGGGAACGGAGTGTCTTAACACTAGGTTCCCTCTGCCTACCCTGCTGTGTGCGGGACACAGCGTGAAGCTGATTTATTTATTTTATTTTAAGAATTTATTTATTTATTTATTTTTAGTAAGGTTTTTTCCTACTATTTAGTCATAGGAAATATATAAAATATAGATTTTTTTATAGAATATACGTAGGTAAAAAAAAGGAAAAACTCGTATTACTCTTTAATATCTAATAATTCATTGGAATATTTGCAATTGAAGGCATAATCATAATAAATGGTGGAATAGGATTTGTCCATATAAAAAATATCTATTGATATGACAACCAGTCATGGCGCAGGGGCACAAGCGTGTGACAGTAAACGTGTCAGGTTGTGGGTTCGATTCCTATTCGATAGAATTGAATATTTAATATTTTTATTTCTTCGTTCTGGTGTCGAGGTAAAGCACAGCGTTGAGTTCCACCATTTAAAATAGTAGTAGTAGATTGAGCGAAGAGTCTTAATACAAGGCTCTCTCCGCCTACTCTGGTACTTACGAGATACAGTGAGAAGCTGAAAAAATAATATATATTGAAGTTGTGTGTGTTGACTATAACTTTGTAAATTAAAAATATTTATTCAATTATAATTAAACATTTTTTTCTTGATACGATAATTTAATAAATTATTAAATTACTTATAACCCATTATAGAAACATATTTAAGCTCAGAAGTGGAATCAAATTTATCACTATTCAAAAATTATGAAATATGTTCCAATATCCAAAGCAATAAAAGTTGCGGCACTGCTTGAATGGTTTAAAGGAGATGGGGGGAGGATGGGGGTGGCACCTCCTCCTACCTCCTCCCACCTCCCCACAATGGAACTGAATTTACCACGATGCAATGAGCCGACCAAACCATTTAACGAGACGTGCCCGACCTTCATTTCGCATGTTATTAAACTGAAAAAAATAATAATAAAAAAGTGAACTTTGACAGAAATTATCATGAAAAAGGAACCTCTAAAATACTCTCTCTATAAATGCAGGCGGTTTAAAGCGCTGCAACTTTTTAACATTAATAAAGACGATGGAAAGTATTAATTATCTCGTCGAAGTTAAGCTATTATCTCTTTTATGTTTATCTTTTTGGTTGTTTGGTCTTTTCTTTTTTGTAAGACATTGAACGGTTTACATAATTCTGAAATAATGTAATGTAATATCATATTTCACATTTAAAATTTCATTAAAATCAGCTTCACGCTGTATCCCGCACACAGCAGGGTAGGCAGAGGGAACTTAGTGTTAAGACACTCCGTTCCCCACTTTCTGCCGAATTCTGGAGGCATTGCGTGTTGAGTGGCAGAACTCAACGCCGCGCTTAACCTCGACACCAGAGCGAAGAAATGGAAATATAAATTTAAGTAAATATTTCATCTCCTCGAGTGGGAATCGAACCCACAACCAGTCGGTTTTGCAGTCATACCTCGTGCCGCTGCGCCACGACTGGCCTCAAAATTTCATTATTTTAGTTTATTAAATTTTGTATAATATATAAAAAGTTTTATTGAGGCTAGTCGTGGTGAAGAGACAGACGTGAAGGTTGTGGGATTCCTACTTGAGAAAATTAAACATTTAATTTCTTCACTCATGTGTCGAGGCAAAGCACGGCGTTAAGTTCCGCCACGCAACACGCAATGCCTCCAGGGTTCGGTGGAAAGTGGGGAGTACGTGTGTTAATACTAGGTTCCCTCTACTACATGCGATAGCAAGGTACGCAGCGTGAAGCTGAAAAAAAGCTTTAATCCGTGAGATGATTGATACCTTTGAAATGAAGATAGATTTTAATTAACGAAGTAAAGCATTGATTCGACATCGGCTCTGGTTGCCGAAATAAATTTACGAACATTACCAGAAAGTAATTAAAAACATCAAAGTCATTTTTCGCTCACGAACATTTAATGCGGTAGTCAGAGGTTCAAATAAAAAATAGAAACACCTACTGATACAAGTTAAATCGTATGAAGCGAGTAGAAAATGTACATAAATAGAATAGGTTGAAGCTGTTGTGGGCTAGCGATAAACTGTCTGACTATAAGCGCGACGGTTGTGGGTTCGATTTCCAATTGTGGGAATGAATTATTTTTTCCTCGCTCAAGTAATATAACAAAATCTGGCGTTGAGTCAAATTCATATTCATATATGTGAAGCAAAAAAATAATAACTCGCTGCAAATTCTCACAAGCGTGCGATTGTGAACAAGACGGTTTTGGATTCGATTTCTGCTTGTGGAAATGAATATTTCATTCTTTATTCAAACTTTTTATTTCCTCGCTCTGGTAATGACGCAAAGAGCGGTGTTGAGTTTCACCACTCAACACATAATGCCTCCAAAATTTGCCGGAAAGTAGGAAACGGAAGTGATTAATGGGAACAGAGTGTCTAAACATCAGGTTCACAGGCTCTCTCAGGCTATCCTTTATGGGGGAAACAGCGTAAAGCTGAAACAAATAAAAATAATCTATATATATAAAAGGACTTGTGCTGACTGACTGAGGTAAGACGCACGCAGAGCCGTAACCGCTGATGGTAGAAACGTGAAATTTGGGCAGATGTTTATTTTCATATTCTGGACATCCACTAAGAAGGGAATTTGAAAAATTTTAACCCTAAAGGGATGAAATAGGGGTTGAAAGTTTGTATGGAAAAAAAATTTAATCTGTACCGATTTTTATAAAATTTGAAATTCAGACTCTTAAAAATATTTCATTGAACACGTGTTTCATGGTTTTTAAGAATTCACCCCCTAAGGGTTCAAATAAGGGGTTGAAAGTTTATATGGAAAAATCTTTAAATTGCCACCGATTTTTATAAAAATTTAAATTCAGACTGTTAAAAATATTTTATTGAACACGTGTTTCGTGGTTTTTTTAGAATTCACTCCTAATAAGCGGGCGAAGCCGCGCGCGCCCTCTAGTCAAATATATAACTAAATCAAAAATTATATAAATAGTCTAATTAATATATTGAGGCCAGTCGTGGCGCAGCGGCAGAGGTGTGACTGTCAAAACCAACTGGTTGTGGATTCGATCCCCTATCGAGGAGATGGAATATTTACTTAAATTTATATTTCCATTTCTTCGCTCTGGTGCCGAGGCAAAGCGCGGCGTTGAGTTCTGCCACTCAACACGCAATGGAACAGAGTGTCTTTCACTAGACTCACTCTCTGCCTACCCTGTGTGTGGGATACAGCGTGAAGCTGATCAAAAATTATATAAATAGTCTAATTAATATTTTAGTATGTAACATACGTATGTCGCCGCGTCCGAATGGAAGCTCGTAAGCTCACTGTCAGTCCGTGTTGTGGAATTAATCAGTGACCGCCCTCGCTATCTTTTGTACTTCGATCCGAGGTCGTGGCTGTGGTCCTTTGTTAAACCTCTATTTGTTTTTCCATGTCTAACTCGAACAAATGTTTTATTTTCTTACATTTAAACAACGCTGTACTGTTCGGGACTTTAAATAGATATAGTATTGGTTTGTGAGGTAAATCTATATCGATTAAGCTTAAATATATAGTATTTTCTTACTATTTTTTTCAAGTCATTGCATTATTGCTTCGAATTCAAGTAAATTTCTCAAATTAGTATATATAAAATAATAAGAAAAAAATATAAAAACATAAAAATAAAATAAATCAGCTTGACGCTAAATCAGTATCCCGCACACAGCAGGGAAGGCAGAGGGAACTTAATGTAAAACACTCCGTTCCCCACTTTCTGCCGAATTCTGGAGGCATTGCGTGTTAAGTGGCAGAACTCAACGCCGCACTTTGTCTCGACACCAGAGCGAAGAAATGGAAATATCAATTTAAGTAAATATTTCATCTCCTCGAGTGGGGGTCGAACCCACTACCAGTCGGTTTTACAGTTACACTTTGTGCTGCTGCGCCACGACTGGCCTCAAATAATACGCAGAAAAAAAAATATATACGCAGTATTTCATACGTCGCGTCAAGAACTTTAACGTATTAAGGTTACTTTTGCTGGAAATTGTACGAGATGCTTGCCCTTAATTGTCACTACTTAATATAAATAAAGAAACATTTTAATACATTGTATTCCATAAAAGGTTTAAAATAAAAATAAATTGCCTTTTACTACATGGAAAAAGATATGAAATATGTTATTTATTTTCACTGATTGACATTCATAAGGGATTTTATATAAATAGGTAAATAGTGGAGCCAGTCCTGGCGCAGGGGCTCCAGCGTGTGACTATAAACGCCACAGGTTGTGGGTTCGATTTCCGATCGGAGAAGTGAAATATTTAATATTTTAATTTCTTCGCTCTGGTGTTGAGGAAAATTTAATATAATTTATTGAGTGGCAGGACTCCACACGCGATGTCTCCAGAATTCGGTGGAAAATGGAGAATGGTGTTTTTTGACACTTAGGTTCTCTCTGCCTACCTTATTATGCTGAAAAAAAAGGTAAGTAAGAGCCAACGTAATAATGTAATATAATTTGGCATGCTACCCCTCTCTGTAATTTGGAGATAGTAATCGTAGATGGGGGTCGAGTCCTCGTGATTTAGTACAGTTGTCTCTTGACTTAACGAGGGAACTTTTTCTGTCTCTGAGCACATAAAAATAAATTAAGTGAATTACAACGTCAACTAATAGCCTAATATGAGTGCTACAGCATTAAACAGCTAGCTTAATTAAATAGCAGCCATTCGAGAAAGATTTTAATAAGGTAAAAAGGTAATGAAAATTATAATTAAAAAAATATAAGCTTTTAAAATATATTAATATTTTTTAGCTTCTCGCTGTATACCGCAAGACGTGGGGTAGGTAGAGGGAACCTACTGTTAAGAGACTTCTCTGCCTAATTTCCGCTGCGATTTGGTCGAATTCATCGACGCACTTTGCGGATTATTTTCGATACTAGAGCGAAAGAATGAAAATATTAAATATTCCATTACCTCGAGTAGAAATGGAACCCACAATCTATCGCGTTTACTCAGTCAGGGGCATACCTGCGCCACAACTGGCTTCTATGATAAATCAATGTTTCTATCACTATTTTTTACCATATATAAATAGAAAATAAATATAAAGATTGAAAAACAGCCTCCACTCGGCCTTTTACGCGATAAAAGTGAAGTAAAAAATATTAGGTCGAAAAAACTATATATTTTAACGATAGTACCAAATGGCTATTACGTATTTCAACTTGTGTGCGCAGCTCGCCGAAATTGGGTGCGACATGTTTAAGTGCCGAACTATAAAAAGCTTGTCCAGGTCAGTAACTCAGTTAGAATTGGGCTGAAGCTTTCGGATATAGAATCATTGCCTTCCCAGTTTTTTAATAAATTCTAGATTTAATTTAGTGAGTGAGTGGTAAGAGAGGCAGGGGGAGACCTCGGTTCACCTTGGAAAACACAGTATCAAAGACATTGGAGGGAGGTCACGTAAAAAGCATGAGGAGGTCCTCAGGACCTCCGAGGACATGTATGAAGAGGTTGATCACAGTGGACGAGGCGAAAGAGGTATGTAGAGACCGGAGCGCTTGGAGCTCCGTTGACTCTGACTACCCCGGTAGGGAAAAAGCGTGAAGCTAGTAGTATTAGTAGTAGTATATTTAATTTATTCTGGGTAATTATTTAAAAAAAAATCAGCTTCACGTTTTATTCCGCATACGTCAGGGTAGGCAGAGGGAACCTAGTGTCAAAACACTCCGTCCCCCACTTTCCGCCGAATATTTCGAGGTATTGCGTATTGAGTGGCGGAACTCGACGGGTTTTTTGTCTAAGTGCTAAAGCTTTCTGATATAGAATCATTGCCTTCCCACTTTTTTAATAAATTCTAGATTTAATTTATCCTGGATAATTATTTAAAAAAAAATCAGCTTTACGCTTTATTCCGCATACGGCAGGGTAGGCAGAGGGAACCTAATGAGCGAAGAAATGAAAATATTAATAAATAATATTTCATTCCCTCGAGTGGGGATCTAAGCTACAACTGTCACGTTACAGTCAAACTCTTGCACCATAATGGCCTCAATTAATTATTTTATATTTTTTAAAATTATATCGAGATAATTTGTTGCTTACAAAGGCCAGTCGTGGCCCAGAAGCACAAACGTGTTTATTTTCTCAGGTGGGTACTGTCACCACTCGAGAAAATAAAATATTTATTTAAACGTATATTTTCATTTCCTCGTTCTGGTATTGAGGCAATGCGCGACGTTGAGTTCCGCCTCAAGAATTCGGCAGAAAACGGACGACGGTGGGGAGAGAAGTGTCAATACGAAGTTACCTTTGTCTAACTTGCTGTATGCTTAATAAATCAGCTTCACGCTGTGGGATACAGCGTGAAGCTGATTTATTACGAGGTACGTGTATTGTTCAAAAGAGATGTTACGTTAAATTGTAATTTTTGTATAGACAGTCAAGTACAGATACAAAGTAGGTAAAGAGAACCTAGAATTAAGATAATTTGTTCTCTACTTTCGGTAAATTAGAACGAGTCCGATCGTTCTATATGATTTGGCGTAACCCAACGCTGCGCATTATCGACTGGAGAAAACAACTACTCCGAGCGGGAATCAAACCTTCATCTATGTTTCTTTTTTTCAACTCTTGTAAAATAACGACGTAGTTAAAATCGTCTATTGTCTTTTACAACTCCCGTCCAATTAAAATCTGTCAATCGTCCGATTCCATGCACTTATCTTTTTGGGTGGGCGTCCTCTACCTCGTGCGGTCTCCATGATAGAGTTTCAAAACCAACCTTTTCTAGATGTATTTATATAATTTTATTTTAAGTTTAAAATATTAATACTATTCTAAAATTTATTGTAATGTATTGTAAAAGTGTATACATATATATTATATATAAAAAATATAACTATAAATTATTGAAAAGAAATATTGAAAACACCACGTTGCGATTTAGTGATAGTTTTTTTCGCTCTACTATTGCTATTAATAATAAAACGAAAAACAAAATCTATATATATAAAAGGACATGTACCTGACCTACTGAGGTAAGACGCAGGCATAGCCGTAACCGCTGATGGTAGAAATGTGAAATTTGGACAGATATTTATTTTCATAATCTGGACATCCACTAAGAAGGAATTTTGAAAAATTTTAACCCTAAAGGGATGAAGTAGGGGTTGAAAGTTTGTATGGAAAAAATTTTTAATCTGTACCGATTTTTATAAAATTTGAAATTCAGACTCTTAAAAATATTTCATTGAACACGTGTTTCATGGTTTTTAAGAATTCACCCCCTAAGGGTTCAAATAAGGNGTATTTTAAGCGGGCGAAGCCGTGGGCGAGCCGCTAGTATTATATATAAAAAATATAACTATAAATTATTGAAAAGAAATATTGAAAACACCACGTTGTGATTTAGTGATAGTTTTTTTCGCTCTACTATAGCTATTAATAATAAAACGAAAAATAAAATCTATATATATAAAAGGACATGTACCTGACTGACTGAGGTAAGACGCAGGCACAGCCGTAACCGCTGATGGTAGAAATGTGAAATTTAGACAGATATTTATTTTCATAATCTGGACATCCACTAAGAAGGAATTTTAAAAAATTTTAACCTTAAAGGGATGAAGTAGGGGTTGAAAGTTTGTATGGAAAAAAATTTAAATCGGCACCGATTTTTATAAAATTTGAAATTCAGACTCTTAAAAATATTTCATTGAACACGTGTTTCATGGTTTTTTAGAATTCATCCCCTAAGGGTTCAAATAAGGGGTTGAAAATTTATATGGAAAAATCTTTAAATCGCCACCGATTTTTATAAACATTTAATTCAGACTGTTAAAAATATTTTGAACACATGTTTCGTGGTTTTTTTAGAATTCACCCCTAAGGTTGCAAAAAAGCGAGCGAAGCTGCGCGCACCCATTAGTATTAGATAAACGAAATGCACATATTCGCAACAATATCCAATTAATACAACAAAAAAAAAATATCTACGAAACTTTTGTTCCATAGTAAAAGCCGACAAAGTTTGTAAGTCTTGTCAGGTACAAAAATTCTACTCGATTGGAGCGAACTAGACAGTGATTCTGCTAAATTCAATCTGTGGAACTTTTCTCGGTGTATTTCGCACAAGTTAGACTCTTGATTTAGAGGGAACAAGCCTTAATTAAACCCAGGTTATAATTAAGGATTACATTGTTTAATTTGTAAGCAAAGAAATGAGTTGTTAATTAATATACTCTATTGTTTTAACTAATATAAAGATTTATTCAGTAGCGCCTTATGAAATATACATAGCAATATTTTTCACTTGCGTATTATTTCTGTAGTTATTGGCACCGTGCACGAGTACAGCGCCACCCAGCGTACGCAAATTTGTGGGCTCTGACGCTTTGACATATGACGACGGGATTGTTTGAAAATATTCGTAAAATACTTTCAAATTCATTTATATTACTTAATTACTGTGATTTGGGTGGAAAAAGTGTCGATAAATCATTTCTGGTTATTCAAATTGAGAGAGGTAAGTAATCTCTATTTAAAATTGTGTTTTATTTTGGTTATATCAGAATTTGTTTACTACTTTTTTAGTTGTAGTTATACTAAAAAACAAGGAAACAAAGCAAATTTAATGGTAGTTAGTATAGTAGTTATCTAGTTTTGATATTATTATAATAATTTATTTTCTAAATAAATGATTATTATAATATCAAAACGTGAACGAAACGAAATGTGATTAAAAAAAAAAAAGTAATTAAAATAAAAAAAAAACTATTAATACTGTATTTGTGATTGGTTGCTAATGTTTTTAATAATAATTGGAAATTGTTGAATGTTACACCTGCAAGATCTATAAGTTGCTCATCATTACAGATAGATGAAAACCCAGTAAAATATTTTTTTTTGTTGAAGTCGCCACATCTGTGTATGTTTTTTTAGGGATATTACATATTTTGTTCTTCATTTTATTGTATTTTTTTATATAAATAGTTGAGTTGACTATCTCTGTTTGTATTTCTACATCACATACTTCGCTATAAATATATCTATTACATGTAAATGTATTTGTTGCATTGTAGAACAACTGCAACTGCTGTGACTCATTTTTATTAACTTAGTAAACCGATAAGTCGAACAGATTGCTTTGACATTAATAAGTGACAAAGCCTACATTTTTTCTACTTTTGGCCACCATGAGCGCTGCGAGCGTTTGTAATACTGTCACCAGTACTACGCACCCTGCCAATACGTTAGTTTTGGCTTATGATATTTAGTCGAGGCCAGTCACATTTACAGCGTTCGTGGCGAAAGAACGCAAGCGTGTTTTGTGAATGCGACGGGTGGTGGGTTCCATTTCTACTCGAGGAAATAAAACATTTAAATGTTTTGTTTCATCACTCTGGGGCCGAGGCACAGCGCAGCGTTGAGTTCCGCCACTTAATACTCAATGCCTCCAGAATCTGGCGGAAAATGGGGAACAGAGTGTCTTAATACTAATTCCCTCTGCCTATTGCCTACTCCACTATGTGCGAGATACATAATGAAGCCACCTAGTAGCCACCTTGGACTTTACGACCGTCGCTACACTACCTCCATGTCTACTTGTTGCTATTGAATATACATTGTTTTAGGAAGGACGGTAAATATATTAAGACACTCCGCTCTCCGTTTTCCATCCAAATTAAAGACATTGCGTGTTGTGGTGTGTTGTGTTGTTAGCCCGCGACAAAAACAGAGAGGTGTTATAAAATTAAATTAGATTTTCGAGAAAAATATTTAAAATATAGATGAAATCTTAGGCGAGTGCAATCGTATACATAATTCAGTATTGTCTTAATCCTAAATACATTTACAGAAATGGTACAATACTAGGTACGTAGAAGCCAGTCGTGACGCAGGAGCGCTAAGTGTGACTGTAAAATCGACTGGTTGTGGGTTCAGTCTCCACTCGAAGAAATGAAATATTTATTTCATTTCTTCGATTTATATTTTCATTTTATTTCTTCTGGTATCGACGCAAAGGGCGGCGTTGAGGTCCGCCACTCAACACGCAATGCCTTCTGAACTCGGCGGAAAGTGGGGAACGGAGTGTCTTAACACTAGGTTCCCTCTGCCTACCAAGCTGTGTGCGCTAAAGCTAATTTAATTTATTTTTTTCTATAGATACATGTTATGTATATAAACATCTATATTTTATCATAAGCTTATTTTCATGAAAGAAATTTACTAAAATATTTTGTTTAGATATATAAATATGTTACGCCACTCCCGAGCTGCACTTCTCATCTACTCATTCACTTAACGTTGTTGGGAAACCCAAACTTACTGGTGGATATCCATAATGACCGTTGCGCATTTCTGTCTACTTAGAAAATGGAAATGGAACATTTTACAAAGGACAATGCTTGTGTGCTCGTATAGCGTGTTTAAATGTATTTGTGCTTTTAAGTGATGACTTTGGGAATTCGGCGAAAATTGGGGAAAGGAGTGTCTTACCACAAGGTTCCCTCTGCCCACCCTTCTGTGCGAGGGATATAGCGTGAAGGTAAAAAATATCAGATTATTTTTGGTGTGCCTTTAAGTTGTTTTTCTTTTCATCTTCACTCCGTACTCCACATTAATAAAACAATTACGAAAAAATGTGGATAACGGAGTGTCTTAACACTAAGTACACTTAGTCTAGTCTGCTACGTGCGGAGTACAGCGTGAAACTGAAAAAAAAAAATTAAAGGCAGACCCATAAAATCAGATATAACTCCAAATAGCAGGCTAGGCAAAGTGGACCTAGTGTTAAGACCTTCCTTGCCACAGGGTAGGCAGAGAAAACCTATTGTTAAAACACCCCGTTCCCAATTTTCCTTTGTTTTGCATTTTAATGAAAAAAAAAAAAACATTTTACAAGTGGTCGCGAGCCTGGACTTGTTTATTAAAAATCGACTAGCCACGCGGCTACCTTTCAGCGATTGTGAACAACGCTTGCCTCCTATAAATGTTGCATGATATTGTTTGTATTCGTATCGGACAGACGGTCGTCGGCCCTGATATCCGTTTAATATGATAATCCGCATGCAAACAAGCGGCGGATTGCCCGGCTAAATTATTTATGCGCCCCGCCCTGCGGTTGATGGCTTCACTTGTCAGGGAGGCTTGACTTTTATTGAACCCTAGAGTTTCGGGTTGACAGGTGAGTATAAAGTTTTCACGAATAAAACCGCGAATAAATCATGTAAATCCAGTTTCCAGGTTTTCCAGGTTTTCCCTTTATATGTAACTGACCGAGTGACCGCCCACACGACACGTTCAGGGATTAACTTTGCATTAATTATTACGGAGCAGGTTTTAAGTAAGCAAATGTGGGCTTAGAACACACTGCTCTGAATTTATGGTAGGTGTTTGGATTTTATAATTGTTATATATTTTTTTGTACTAGATTATATGTGATAAATTATTGAGCTGGTCACTTTTACTGGTCAAAAGTGTGTTTCGTTGTAATAAAACTAAACTGTTAAAGCTACAGCTCTAAAATTTTGCAGGAATGTTATGGACCACACGGTGATCCCAGTGAAGTAGTTCGGTGATAACTGTAATTGTAGTTTTTGAATAAATGGTCAAAATGTGGAACATATATAGAGTTGAGCTGTGGAACGTTTTGAAATTCAAGCGCACAGATTTTACTTTGACTGACCTAACCCAGCGCGTGCGGACCAAACTTCATGCAACATAGCTTCGGGATCCTAGTACTACTACTTGCATTTTATGCTACTTTAAAAGAAAAAGAACATTGACCAATATAATGTAACGCTATGCTTCCAGAATTCGTCGGATAGAGTGAAAAGTGTCTGTACTTAACACTAGATCTCCAGGTTCCCTCTGCCTTCCCTGATTTGTTCGGAACATCACGTAAAGCAAAAAAAGAGATATTGAAGCTTTCCTACCGAACATAACCAAGAAAGATTAAGACAGAACTAATCTATATGAGAAATCCGTGGTGGACGCCACAGCTTAGACGGATCGTAATCAATTCCGAAGTAATTGAATCTGGTCAGGCGGATGCATCATCCCAGATCCCGTTTAGTCGGTAGGGACGTCTTAATGAAATAATGTTGGCTGTAATTTGATTGTCCGTCTGCAGTGTTGCCTCGGCTCATGGATATTGATCGCTCATTATGTATACGTCTGGCGACGTTATGATATTGACGCTATATGAAAATTTGCATATATTGAAAAAAATAATATTGCTTTTTTTGAGGCCAGTCGTAGCACAGCGGCACGAAGTGTGACTGTAAAACCGACTGGTTGTGGGTTCGATCCCCACTCGAAGGGATGAAATATTTACTTAAATTTATATTCCATTCCATTCCATTTCTTCGTTCTGGTGTCGAGATTAAGCGCGGCGTTGAGTTCTGCCACTCATCACGCAATGCCTCCAGAATTCGGCAAAGTGGGGAACAGAGTGTCTTAACACTAGGTTCCCTCTGCCTACCCTGCAGTGTACGAGATACAGCGTGAAGCTGATTTTTATTTATTTTAATGCAAAAAGTGCCAAATTGTATTTAAAACTGTACCTTCTATCTCAAGTAGGTGCTTACTACTTACCTTCCATTAATATCCACTCGTTCGTACTAACAGATTTCTATTTAAATTCTTTCAATTATATGTGATAGTTACCGAAAGACAAAATCTGACAAATAATCCAAAAGAAAAAAAATAAAATCAAGTATATTTTTAAGAAACTGTCATACCTTCTTAAGGCAGACACATACAAAGCTGAGATTCTTTTAAATTTCTCTATAAAATTCTAAAATGCTGGCTTTAGAAACTTCCTCTGCTATGGTTCACCACTTTGGCTTATATACTTTAATATATCACGCCGTATATATATATACCTCGAAGTTTTTCATATACGCGAAGGTTTCATATACTTTAAGTTAAAAAATTATTTACTTCAAAAAACAGGTTCACGCTGTATCTCGCACACGCCAGGTTAGGCAGTGGGAACCTGGTATTAAGACACTCCGTTCCCCATTTTCCACCAAATTCTGGAGTAATTGTATGTTGAGTGGCGGAACTCAACGCCGTGCTTTGCCTTTACACCAAAGCGAAGAAATAAAAATATACATTTAAAAAATATTTAATTTCCTCGAGTGGGAATCGAACCCACTACTGTGGCGTTACAATCACGCTCGTGTACCCCTGCGCCACGACGGCTTATCATATAGTCTGAGTTTAAAAATAATTTACATAGAATCGCTTTAATATAATTGTATTATATTAAACCGATATAATAATAAATCTAACTAAGCGACTTTAAAAACACCATAGATATTTTAAATTTATTTTAATTCCTTTTTTAATTCCTCTTTATTATACCATAATTATAAGTGACCTATTTTATTATTCTTATTTTCATACAGAAATAAAAGATTTCATTTATTAATGAGGCCGGTCGTGGCGCAGGGGTACAAGTGTGTGACTGGTTATGGGTTCGATTCCCACTCTAGAAAATGAAATATTTAATTTAATATTTTCATTTCTTCGCTCTGGTGTAGAGGCAAAGCACTTTGAGTTCTGCCACTCAACACTCAATTCGACGGCGGAGTGTCTTAGCACTAGGTTCCGTCTACCCTCTGTGTGCGGGATACAGCGTGAAACTTATTATTGGTTTATAAATGAGCCCATAGTAAAATATAATTTTGTAATAAGCTGATTATAGTAATTAACTTATAGGTTTCAATTTTTTTAAAGAAATTAATGCTGTGATGTGACTCGTCACATTTCACTCTATACGACGTGCGGGTTTGATTGGAATTGATATTCACTGTACGAAGTAGGTCACTGCTTATATGGTTCAGGTAGGTTATGATCATTTAGTAATATGTGTAATACGACATTGTCCTTAATATAATAATGTTATAGCATGTGGTTCTTTTGTGTGGATTTTAAAATTAAGCAAAAATTTTATAAATTCATTATTTATAGTACAGTGAGGCTGTTGTGGTGCAGTGGTACATGTGTGTGTCTGTAAACGCGAGGGTTGTGTATTCGCTTTTGCATTTAGGGGAACTAATTTTTATTTGTTACTAGCGACCCGCTCGCGGCTTCGCCCGCTTGAATTAGATGATTATTCATTTAAGAAATAGAGATATTACGAACAGCCTTAATTATTAATTTAGTTATTTGGATAAGTATTCACGATATTCTTTGTAAAATAACTTATATTAGCTCCTGTACAGTTTTTAAATTAGTAACATATTTTAAGTAAATATATAATTGGTATACAGAATATATGTATATTATACGTATCTATGTAGATACGTATACGTTTTTAGGCATTTTTATATAATCTATGAAATAATCAATATTTTCGGTCAAGTTCAAGTCGTACTCATGACCCGAGAGTTTCGTACCAGTTTCAAGAATGTAGATACACCAAAAGAATAACTTATTAAAGTTGTCCTTTTTTATCAAATTAAGTACAGATTAAAATTTGTACCTAATAGTTTTTTTCTGTGACACAAATACAAAAAGTTGTCAATCTTTGAAAAATAATTTTGGAATTTTCCTTTATACGTGCCGTACCGTAGTTTTAACTTCTTAACAAATTTCGTAATTGTGTATCAACGGGAATTGTATAGTTTTGATAGAAAATGCGACAAATAACGATGCATAAACCCTCATAGTTTATCGTCATTTGATTGCGATGATTTAGAAGATAGATTTTTTTGTGCTCTAAGGGAATATAGACTTGAACATTGAGGTATCTAACCTTTAAGCGATCTTGTACAAAATACTCTTGACAGACAGACAAACGACAAAGTTATCTTAAAAGGATTTTGAGGTGTTTTTGTACTCTAAAATACCCTTGGCACATACATACATGCAACATACAGGTAAGTTATGAAATAATACTGCGGGATATTTTTACAGTGTCAGAGCATTTTTTTCTTGAGATATTTATTTTTTATACGTTTTTTAAAATAATATTAATAACAAACGAACGAACGGACTGAAGAACCTATTCAAAACATTTCTTTGAATATTAAATCATTTTTTATCACTGTGTTAAATAATTACGAATTAAGCTAGACTGTAACGAAGGTAATTTTCACCAACAATTCAATTTAGTTTACTTTGTAGTTAGTACTTTGAATAATTGAACTTAAAAAATACGTAAATTATCAACAGTCAAACAAATAAGACGTTTCTAAAGTAATTCTTTTGCCCAGAATCTTACCAGCGCGATTCNCGACTTTTCTACAGATTTATTATAAGTATAGATTATTTTCATTTCTTCTCTCTGGCAAAATGGGAAATGGAAGTGTCTTAATGGGAACGGAATGTAAGTGTAGAAAGGGAATCTGAGTTTAAGACCCGGTCGGGTCAGGTTCGGTCCCTCTAAAAAAATATCACAAAAATTGACTTCTACTAGTTTAAAGAAATAGTTATTTACCACTACAGTTATTGCAAAACAAACGTATGGAAAATCTATAGTTAGTTTAGTTATATTTTTATAGGTGTATCAGGTCAGTGAACAAAGTAGAGTTCTCGTTTACTAATGGTATCATATCATTACGGCTGATAGTGTTTTTGACATTTCAAATATAAAAATAAAAAATATTTTTTTTAAATTGGATTTTAAAATTATTCTTTTGTTTTACGATTTAAATACATAAATCAGCTTCACGCTGTAACCCGCACACAACAGCAGAGTAGGCAGAGGGAACCTAGTGTTAAGCCACTTCGTTCTCCACTTTATGCCGAGTTCTGGAGATATTGCGTGTTGAGTGGCGGAACTCATCGTCGCGCTTAGCCTCGATACCAGAGCGAAGAAATGAAAAGATAAAAGTTAATAAATATTTAATTTGCTCGAGTGGGAATCGAAGCCACAACCAGTCGATTTTACAGTCACGCCTGCGCCACGACTGGCCTCTGAATTAAATATATACAAGAAATAAAAATAAAAAATACCGTTGCGGTCGTAGTGACGCAGAGACAGTAGCGAGCGACTGTAAACACGAGGGTTATGGGTTTGATGACCACTCGAAGGAATATTTTTTTAAATATTTTCAGTTTGTCGATCTGACAAAGGGAAACGTGGCGGAAACTTATGTCTAAATGGGTAGGTTTGATCTGCCTATCTTGCTATGTTTGGAATACAGCGTGAAGCAGAAAAAACTACAATAAATGTTAATTTACTATATGAAATTAGATATATACCTAATGGTCCCATAGCCTATGTACATCTACTGTAAATATATATCGTGCTCACATCAAGGTAGGAAAAAGAGAACCTAATGTTAAAACACTCTGTTCCCCACTTTTGAAGCTCTCTGGCACTCAGGCAAAAGACCGGCGGTGAGTGGCGGAACTCAACGCCAGACTTGCCTAAGTGCCAGGGCGAACAAATTAAAAATGGGGATCGATTCCACAACTGTTTCGTTACAGCCACACCTTATGCCCCTGCGCCATAACAACTTCTACAGTACCACTACAGTTATTTAAACATATAACTATTATACACACAAAAATTGATTTAACCCATAGAACTATTTAACGTTGATACAGTTAACCAAACATTTAGCTCTGGCTTGGCTAAAAGATATAAAATAATTTTGAGTTTAAATTTTCGCTAGTACTTAATTTAGGTGCATACGATGAATATATTAAAAACTTTTACGCTCTAGGTTAGAAACTACTTCCATATATGAACCGACGCTGTAGGTGAAATTGTTAAGGATAATTTACTATATCGTTAATGAAAAAAGTTATGGTAATATGTAACGTTTCTATTTGTAAATTTATAGACTAATTTTATTATTATATTATTTTTTTAATTAATTGTATTCATTTTAATACTGTAACAAGATATATAAAAGTACTTATTAAGAAAACGTATAAAATTAGAACGCGGATTTGAACCCGCGCCTCTTTGGTAACCGTCCAATCGCTCTGACCAACTAAGCCATACGTTCTCATCAAGCTACGTCGAAATTTTTATACGCTTGTTACAATTTATTTATGTACGTTCAAATTTTTATACGTTTTCTTAATAAGTTTTTTTTCTTTCCTAATTGTGGAAAACACTTTAAAAATGTTCCAAAAGAATATATAAAAGTAGCCAACATGGCGCAATTATGATAACGCTGGTAATGCTAATTATGATTGTGGGTTCTTATTCTAATATTTTTTGGAGTTTTTATTTTATATTTTTCCAGCTCTAGAAAGATGAAACACATTTGTAGGATTCTGGAACTCAAAACTAAAAACGAAACCCTTATAGGAAACCCTTTATCATCCGTCTGTCTGTCTGTCAAAACTATTTACATTAATGAAAGCTATCTTAGTCAATTTTGTATAAAATTCGCCGCATAATTAAAACTTATAAAGAGTACTTCCCGATATTATAATATTATCAGAGGATATTATTTTTATTATTAGAGTACCTACAATTACGATTTTTGCAAGAAGTGAGAACTTGCAGCACAAATAAAGGAAAAAAGTGAAAATTAATAGAAAGCAAAAAGATTTTTTTTGAATTTCTTGTCTGTCTGTCTGTCGATATATTTTTGTCCGCATTTTTCTCTGCAAGTACTGAACCAATTTACTTGAAAATTTCACCAATTGTTTTGTTTTAACTCAACTTAACTACTTAAGTATAGTTCATTAAAATCGGTTCATTAAAAAAAAAGTTATCGTCATTTGAATGAACTCAAGGCATTAGTTTGCCTGCGAATATTATATAGCAATCGCGCTGGTATGACCCTGGCTAAAGAATGACATTCGAAACGTCTGGGTTATATGACTGTTGATAAAAATATATATTTTTGAAACACTATTATACAATATTTTATACAATAAAGTAAACAAAATTGAATTGTTAGTGGAGATTACTTTCATAAATCATAACAATTAAGTTTAAGTCGTAATTAATTCAACACAGAGATAGAATACGATTTGATCTTAAAAAAGAGATCAAGCAAATACATAGATTTTTTGGTTCGTTCTTTCGTTTGAAATAAATCTATATAAAAATGCCTAAAAACATCCTTTCCATGTGTAGGTACACTGTAATAA